>CM060980.1:20142500-20337500 GCA_030765065.1 Deroplatys truncata | reverse complement strand
TTTTTTGTTATGCAAGGGAATTCTTTGATTTTTCTTTGCAAATAGGTTGATAACATCATCCTAATAGCTTGGTGTGGACTATAGTTTTCCTAGCGGGGACTTCTCATTATTCATCAGTGCAAGGGATGGTAGTCTAGTCTGGCTCTGGGAATTTCTCAAATAGTTTTATATTCTTTTTAATGCAGAAAATGACTGTTCATTTACTGCACTAGTTGCTGGTATAATTACTATTAACTCACAAAGTTTTGATATTTATGGGAAAACAAATGTCAGCTCTAGTTCTTGCATGCTGGTACAAGTCACACACTTTTTCAACATACCTAGATCTAAGTAGATTACCATAAGCTCAGTTTTCATAGCCAGAAAATCAAAGAAAGTTCTGTAATTCTGTTTTAGACATGAAAATTCTCTTTCTGGGAATGATATTTTATGATCATGAAAATACTTTGAATAAAGAAGAGTAAAAAAGCAGCTTTGGTTACTCAAAAATGTTTGGAAGCATTGCGGTGTATTGTATCAATGATCTCATTGTAGTCATCTACAGGAACATTTTCTTTCTTCCCCTTTCAGTGAGTCAATACAACATTTTTTGGCAGATGATGGGCAGTCAGAATAAGCGGTATCTTTCATTTTTGTCCAGAGCTGATCAAACTTCCTTCTCAAATGTTGGAGGTGGTCTTTAAATTTCCCAATCTCTTTACTGCAAAATGCTATACCAAATCTTTTGGTTTAGAGGATTTTAAAGAGGGAATCAGAATGAGAAAAAATCAAGAAAAGAGATTCCACTGTGAAATTGAAATGAAGATCACTTAAAAGCGAAAGAAGACCACGAGCAAAGAAACAATTAGGCTTTTAATTCCATCTTTATATTCATGGACAGTTTAAACTAAGCGACTTTCATATGGCCAACAAGCTGGTGCCACGAATGGAAATTGTTTCTTAAGATGCCTGTCTAAGATGCTCTGTTCTCTTAATAGAAGACTTTGAAAAATGATCTCAAAACTAGAAAGAGTGGCAAAGAACACCCTTACTTCCTAAATGAAATTGGTAGAATGAGAAAACACCAGATTTAATTTATGTGCATCACAGCGGACAAATATGGCATTTTTATAATGCTCCCAAATTTTTGCTTACAAACCACTCGGCTATCCAGCTATTATAGAAGCACCATCATAGGTCTGTGCCACAAGTTTAGAACCACATACATATCCTCTTAACAGTCCAACAGCACGATTAAGCATGACGGAAGTAGCATAATGTCTCCGCTTCTATTTGTGAAGCATAAAAATCATTCTTCAACTTGTGACATCCTATAAGTGAAAACTGATTGACATTTCATATATCTGAAGTCTTGTCGAGGATTAAAGCCACAAAATTAGCACAGGAAATTTCCTTTTATATTTGAAGCATCATTAATTTGGAAACAACTTACACTAACTTGTTTTGTATATCAAGAGAAGAAGCTCGAAATATACTTGATGACTCTAAATGATAACACAATTCCATATCATTGCAAGTTAACACTTTGAGAAATTCATTGCAATCACCCAATTGAGATATAAATTACCTTCATCATGATACATAAAGGCAAGACCTTGTGGCCTTAAAAATCAGACTGTAATGATTAAATGTCCAAAAAATTTTCTATTTTGCCTTAGTAGTTCTTGTGTTTTTCAATCATGGTTTTATATTGACTTCTGAGAGTAAATTCAATTGCTGTATTATTCTTGCCAAACAACTTAAGGACTTGAAGACATGCAATATGATTAGTAGCATTCCTATGCTGTTTGTCTGCCCTATAAATCTTATTTAGATCATTATAAATGATTATACCATTATAAATGTGCCTGTTTATGGAAAATAGTAGGCATGGCCAATGGAACATTTTGTTTTCAGGAACACAAAAACAAAGAATACCCTCATACAAATTCATATTAAAGTGCCTAATGAATGCCTTTATCTTTGTTTGCAAGTTAAGAAGATGCTTTAGGTAACCACTCTCTATTAGCTAAATTTATCATGTATGTCATTGTTCTAAATGGTGTTTGTTAAAGTTTTTCAATGGCACAATGATGTTTACACAATGTCTCTGCCATACAATGTCTATGAAGTTTATGCTAGTAAACTAATGAAATACTTAACTGTTTATTTGATAATTGTTCACCACCTCATCACTGTAAAAACACTGTCTCGCATGTTTACCATTTGCTGATAAGGGCACTGACCACTGTGCCCTTCTTAAGTTCTTACCCCATCCCTTATAGAAAAGTTCATTCCCTGAAAAATTTCAAAGGCTGATCCAGGAAATATCTTTCCCTTTACATACCTTGCTGTAGAAACTACTTCTATCTCTCTCTCTACTATCAACCCATAGTGAGTAATAGAAAGGTTGGAAGCTAACTTCCCTGACAGCATGCACGTTCAAAGTTGGTGTCAAGAAGTTATACATATAATACAGAATGTGAAATATTAAGAATAGATTTATCTACTTGCATACATTTTCCATAGGTGCACAGGATGTTTTGTAGAGAAATACTAGGGTCACCGAAGGCAATTGTATGACAGTTAGCACAATTAGCGATGGACAGGGTGGCGACTAAGGGGAAGATAATGGAAAGAGCTTTGAAATTTTGGTTCAGAACTTTAAATCTAGAAAAAAGTAATGTGCTAAGACATTGTATAGAATACCAAGAGAATAGCTTAATGAATGATGGATGGATAAGTAATTTACGGAACATTTTGGAGAAAAATGGGTTAGGAGACATGTGGAGAAGGAGAGAAAATAACGTGAAAAATTTTTGGAAAAAGGGAGGAAAAGACTAGAAGATATAGAAATACAAATTATGTTCAGTGAGATTGCTGAAAAGAGCTCATTAGTTTGTTATAGCCAATGAAAAATACATGGGGTAGGGAAAAATATATAGACATAGTAAATAAAGAAGAAAGAGAATCTATTGCATGGGTAAGAACCGGAGCATGGAAGCTAAGAGGGTTAAGACAGGGTATTCCTAGAACCAATGTCCGATATGTGAAGACATTCAAGACATTCAACACATAGTATTTAAGTGCCAAGGAACAGAAAATTGGAGAAAAGAATTTTTTAATAAGAAGTGGTTGAAGGGGGATAGAAATACGCTTATGATCGAAATGATGTGCAAGGACGCCAGAAGCATTGGACAGTTTTTGTGTTAAGTAAAAAATAAATGGCTTTGGACAGTGGATAGAGAAAATTAAGAGATAGCGTATCTTACTTTGAATGGAAAACTATAGTGAATGTGTGATGGTTAAGTATTCAATAAGTGAAAAGTGAAAAACAAGTGGAAATTGGGACATGAAAAAACTAAAAAAAACAAGATAATTTTTTGATGAGAAATTGTAAAATGTAAATAATCTGTAGTGATTGTCTATAGAACGCATTGACGGGAAATTGTAAAATGTAAATAAACTGTAGTGATTGTCTACTGTACGAGTGTCCAGGGTCAAAGTGCAGTAGACAATCAAATTGTAAAACTCTTAGCACAATAAAATGTTTTATTGAGTATTAAAAAGAGAAGCAATTTATTGTTGTTTAATTTATGTCTACCATTTTAGCAACAATAATTTATAAGTACTGTTCATATACCACTGCAAGTATAGTAGTAGTTGATTTTTCTTACATAGGAATGCATTCATCAATAATATTAGTGATGTAATAATGGAGTGATTCTTGACAAACATGTGCCCTCACATTAGGAGAATTTAATCATACCCTTACTAATACTGATATTTATTTACAGATAAACCCAAGTGGCAAGGAAAGGAAGGCTCAGATACTGCTTATGGTTTTCCAAGTGGTGTAGTAAATTTGACTTGTGAAGCTGTTGCTGAACCTGAAGCAGAATTTGAATGGTTTCGATTTAATAAGACAATCATACCTAAAGAGAATGTGATCATTTTTAATGAAAAACACAAGAGTATATTACAGGTAATAAACAAAACTTATGTTTAATCCTTCAAAGTTATCTAAAGTTTTATTTAATGATAGCAGTGATGGGACGATACTATTTCTCGATACTGATACTTATTGAACACTGGTACTGCATACTTGATACTCACTTTATAAAACACTGTAAAGGTGATGGCTTATTCTCTTAATTACGTTCTTATTCATAGTTTTCTGTCTATGTATTGTACCTATACTAACTCCGTAATTGTTCCTCTTTAGCATTTTCCAATCTGCAGCAACTTGTTTAACTTGTTAAAGCCACAGTTTAAATATTCCCTATTGTTAGTTAGTATTTCTTTGCGACCCTTTTCATGTAACTATATTTTGTGCTGAAAAGCTTCGTTTAAAATATTTTCTATCCATAGAAATAGAAATACTAGCAATTCCTCTTAATTCTACGTCGTTTGAAAATATAAACTGATATATGTTTTACATAAAACTCAACTAAAAAAAATCTGATGTGTTACACTCACATGAGTTTCTCTACTCTTGTACAATCTATTTTTACAAACGCCTATTCTCCATATCCTTCATATTAATCGAGATATCGAGATGTCAATCTTATTTGTAATTTTCTTGTAGATGCAAGGGGAATATGGTAGCTTTTAAGCCGTAGTCAAATATTTTATCGCTGGTTGCTATGTGGCGCATTCCATTCTCTTTGCATGTCCAGGACATAAAAAAATGAATAACGAATTTGAGAAAAAGTATAAATATTGCAAAATTTAAGGAAATAACAAGCAATATCTTGAAAACGGTTCACTCAACAAAAAAGATGTATATGATATAAGTTGTGTATTTTAACGCGATCTACATTTTTTGTGTAGTAAAATTTTGTCTATCTCTTATGGTTTACCGGTTATGCAAAAGTCGTTCATAATGAAGAATACTTTTGGAGACATTCCCAGAAATTTCGAGATATACATTTCATTTCTCATGACATTATCTTAAACATATGATATTTTCATCAAAATCGTTAGAGCCATTTTTGAGAAAATTAAAATTTTCGAAAAATGTTCCATGTAAAGGGTAGTTTGGGGTGGGGGGATTTTCTTTAAAATCTTCGTGTCGCATCTCTGGAAAATACTGAACCTAAATACCAAGTTTGGTGTTTATCCGACTGTTAGTTTTTGAGTTATGCTGTTCACAGACACACACACAGACACACACACACACACACACACACACACACAGACACACACACGGACATGTTTCCAAAAATGCTTTTTTTTGGATTCAGGAGGTCTCAAAACATGTATTTCCGGTGAAATCTCGGTATCGAATTTTTGGGTGGAATGCAATACTTCCCCTACTTACTATACGTAGTAGAGAAAGTAATAATGTGTGTGTTACACCATTCTAACAATATTCACAACTACCACATAACATATGTATTTTTTTCATCTGGTAACAACTAATTATCAATATAACACTAAAAATATAATAAGTGTATGGATTAAGCCGCTCTACTGACCCACCCTTATACATTAACATATACATGTTTAATACAAAGGTTTGACTCGCATAAACACAAACTAACAGATGGAAGGAAAGAACAAATATTTTCATGCACTGTATTATCTCACATCTTAAGTTTTGATTTGTTTCTGCTACATTCACAGATTTTGATCACTGGAGTAGGTAAATGTAATGGCTGATAGTGAGTCCCAAGCCAGGCTATTGCAGAAAGATTTAGTGCATCAGCTAAATCAGCTTCATTCACAACTCAGTTAATGCTATATGTTACATGAGTACCTCTACTCTATCCCCCATTGTTTTGATGTTTTCATTTAGACACAAGGGTTTAGGAATATACCATAGATTCACCCACAGAAAACGCAGTCAAGTTCTATCAAGAACTATAGTACAGCAACACTTTGGGGACATGTACAAGGCAATAGCAAGAAGTCTCTCCTTTCATTCCTTATCTAGCATAAAGTTAAACACAACAACTCATGAAACACGCAAAAATAATGCAAGACTAAAAAACTATTGAAGGTTTATCTTAAAGTGATAGGCATCTTCGATACCACCAAGTATCGAGACTAACTAGGTATCGATAGTATTGAGGTCCTATCCCTAAACGATAGTAATAATAACATGCTTTCCTTAGCATTTACAAACAATTATTTCTATTGAAGAAAGCTCCAGGAGCTATATTTAAAGTTCTGTAAAGTTATAAAAACTGTATGGTTTTCCTGAACCTAATGTTAAAACAAGTACAAGTAGGAGAGAGATAAAAGATGATTCAGCAAAATTAATGTTCAACAACATATCGTCGGCTTACTTCTAAAACCTCGTAAGTCTAATTATGGTCAATTTTGAGATTTTGTGTGTTTTAATTAGATTTTGTTATACTTTATCATCGTTTAAAACCTAATAAGTCTGAACACTATATTAAGGCTGATATTTAATAAAACGTAAACCTAGTATTTTTCTAAGCCTTTAAATGTTACCTTAAAAACTCGTAAGTCTCCATTTCATTCTGGAAGAAGGACTTACAGGGATTTATGAATGAACAGTGTTAGCTTAAAGACTCTTAAGTCTTAACTTCTTACTGAATTCAGACATATGAAGTTTTATTAAGAAAATTGTTGTTTTTAACCCCATAAATCCAGTACATTGCAATAAGAATGGCAATTCTGTTTTCTTTGTTATAACCCAAATTCAATATCATAGAGATGATTGTAGCCTATAAATAAACCGATAATAATAAATGATGCATTTCTGATCTCGGGTTTTAGCCTGTCTCTTTTTGTCCAATGAGAGGTGCTATTTTATTATACAGTTGATCTTGTTTAGAAACAACAAACACTTTTCTAGCTGGCGGTCATTTTTAATAATATTGAATGATGCTATTGTTTACCTGCTTTATCTTGCTGTGACAATGAGTGATTATTTTGTATATTCTGTGGTTTGTGGTATTTCATATTAGTACATCAAGGATTCTGACATTTTAATAGTAAATACTCGTATTATAACAAGTTAAGGTAAACTAAAACTTTGTAGATGTGAAGGTAGGAGTTCTAATCAGGGCTCGAAATGGAGGAGAACAAAACGAAATCCTGTTCCATTTCTTAATACTTTGGATGTCTTCCATTCCCTCTTGTAAGAAACAGTGTGTACCATTCCAGTCCATTTTAGTGTGTAAGAAAATATTCTGCATAAAAAACTCAAAGGAAACAAGAAACAACGTATCAATAACAAATGTGGAAAATTGTGTAGCAGCAAGCACCCCTACAGTCTGCAGTTACAATCTGAGCACAGCTAGTATGATTATAGTACCCTTTTTTACGTGAAAAATGTTGTTTCATGTCCATATTATTGATAAGCTAAATAATTATTATTTCACTTTGCACTGACTTAATAACGTAGTGCAGAAATGAGCAAACTAACTTTTTCATATTTCAAATTGGATTACTAATTTATGGAGCTACCTTCATGTTCCAGTTTACATTGAAGTTATCAAACGTCTGTAGGAAAAACAGAAAATTAATTTATTTACTTAATGATTGTTTAAGTCTTACATAATAATGTTAATAAAAAGAAAGAATGAAGAAAGCCAGTGTAGTCTTGTACTATGCTCTCACAAGCTCCCAAGGTAGGTATTTTAAGTAAGTCTGAATTTTAAATTTTAATGGGTAAACATTTTGACAAGATTTAAATTAAAATATGAAAATAATGAGTAGGAAATAATATGATAGGTTGGTTAAATTTGAGGTTTTATTAGCTTTGAGTTTTATAAAAAGTTTTGCTCGGTTGATTAGATTAGCGTTCTCTTTGGTAAAGGTTTCCATTTTGATCCCCAGTTTTAAATAGTAGGAAGCAATCTTCAAATGGGAATACCATTAATATAGTTACTTACAGCAAATGTTTGTTACCCATTACTTACCATTGCATTCTCCCGCATTCATTTATAACAGAAAATGAGTTCCAGAGCTCAGAAAATGTTGAACATTTTGGGGATACAAAATTTCATTCATTCATTCATTATCTGTTTACCCTCCTCTTATGTAGGACTTACACCCCCCAGGACTTACAGACGGGTGCCTGGGGTCAGAGGCCCATCGAGGAGCAGACACTCATGGATCAGACAGAATAGCCAGGATGGGGGATCAGCCCAATGCCTGGTATGGGATGAAGGAAGTAGATGGAACGAAATGTTGGTGAAATGGATGAAAGGAAAGGTGATGATGGAGCAGTTGGTGGAATGAATGGCGGGGGAAACCGGAGAACACGAAGAAAACCAGCCCAGACGCCGCTTCGTCCACCACAAATCCTACATGCAGGTCTCTGGGATTGAACCCGGGCTGCCTCGGTGGGAGGCGAGCGGTCTATAGACAAAATTTAATTACAGAAGCTATTGAGAGAAATGAAGATAAAGGGAATGAACCTCAACTTTCCACAAAAGTTGTGCAAACAAATAAAAGCGAATGTATTATTAATGATTTAGATACCAAAAACACTGAAAAGCAGCTTCATGGTTTAGATTCAAATAAAAATACAGGTGAAAAACATATGGAATGAGAAATGTCTTAATACTGGAGAAACTCTGATAGAGAAAAGGAGTGGTGATTTTGAGTTAGATGTAAATGAAGATGAGCATTATACTATTTTAGAACTGTCCCTTTAGAAGGAAATAAAATAAATTTAAATTCTGTAAAGATAGATTCAGATGATACCCCTCAAGGGGAACTTTTTGTCGGTGAATTAGGCAGTCTAGTTACATTAATTGAGAGTAAATCTGAACCACATTCTGAGGACAACCGTCAATTTATACAAAGTGATACTAATTTTGGTATAAGTATGCCATAGAAAACATGAACAATGACATTCATAGTAGAGGAAGAAAGCACAAAAGAAACTTAGTATGAAAACCTATGTGGACATCAGTGGAAAATAAAAAGAAGAGAATGCATGGTAAAGCATATAGGAGGACCAGAAGATCTAGAAGTAAATGAGAGTATGGTATTAAATAAAAAGTAGGATGATGAGAACTATAAATGCAACTGCAAAACGAGCACCAAGTCCAAGAAGATCTAACAACCAATAGTAGGAAAGATAACTTTGAAGCTTTCTGGAGGACATCATGGGATGAAAGAAAAGTCATGGTGCAATATCTTATAGATAAACATAATGCAAAGGACAAGAAAAATAAGAGAAAATGAATTTATTTAAAGGTGAGTCGAAATTGTTACACTAACATCACTTAAGTTTACTCACTTAACATGTTTCGGGAAACCGTTGTTCCCATCCTCAGAAGGTTAACTCGTCGACTGGCCCGTGTTGTTGGTGTTTCCGTTTATTGGACTGGATCCTGTGGTGGCATCTTGTGGTGGAGAAATGTACTTCCAGAGAGGATTTGGTGGCGGCAAATCAAAATTCATTAGATGTGTGTTGTGTTTTAGAATGGTGATCTTCTCCCATGCATCTAATTCGGCTGCAAATTTGGCTGGTTTGACTAATGTAATATTGGGTTTGATGTTGTGATTAGTGATCCAAAAATGGTGTGAAACTGCAGATTTGTCCATTTGTTTGTATTTAATACATCTCATGTGCTCCTTTAGCCTAGTTTCTAAGTTTCTTTTTGTCTTACCAATGTATACTTTATTGCAATCTGAACAATTGATTTTATAGATTCCAGCTTTTTTGTCTTGTGGAATGGGGTCTTTTAACTTGTTACAAAGTAATTTCTCTATGTTAAATTTGTTCTGTGGAGCTAGGCTGATGTTATGTTTCATGAAAATCTTCTTAAATTTGTGAAATGTTCTTGGGTGGTATGTGAATTTCTTGAACTTTAGTTCTTTATCTTGCTGGCTGAGATTAGTTGTGTTTCTGATGTGCATCTGTCGTTTGAATTTTGCAATTTTTTTGTCAATAGTTGCTTTGTTGTACCCATTATGTATTGCTGTGTCTACTATATGCTGGTATTCTAACTGGTATTCTTTTTTATTTAAGGGGGTATATACCAGTCTATGTGTTAGGCTGTTTAGTACTGCATGTTTGTGTGTGGTTGGATTGAAACTCTTATTTTTTATGTAATTAGTAGAGTGTGTTGGCTTCCTGTATATGCCAAAGGTTAGGTTCTTTTGTTCTCTGATGATTTTTAGGTCTAAAAATGGTAGCATGCCTTCTTTTTCTATTTCTATGGTGAATTTTATTGATTGGTTCTGTAGGTTTAGTAAGGCTAAGGAGTCTTGTATGAACCTATTAGGGACAACAGCAAAGATGTCGTCAACATATCTGTGCCAAACTTTAAACATGTATGGAAAGGAAGTTGTTATGTGTATTTCTAAGTAGCTCATAAATAAATCTGCCAAGAAGGGTGAAAGTGGGTTGCCCATGGTTAGACCAGTTGGTTGTTGATAGAACTTCTTATTGAAACTAAAACAATTTTGTCCAATGCATAAATTGGTAAGTTGTATGAGGTCTTCTATTTCTTCTTCAAGTAGGTTAGTCTGCTGTAGCCATTTCTTTAATTGAAGCAGGAGTTGATCTGTAGGGACACTTGGAAATAGTGCAGTGACATCAAAGGAAACTAATCTGTCTTCTGGTTCGAGTTCCAGGGATTTTATCTTCTGTATTAAATCTTCTGAATTCATTATGTTTTTGCTGTTGAATTTTGGTAGTGAAGAGAATCTCTGTACTAATCATTTTGCCAGTTTGTAGGTAGGAGAATCAATATTGCTGACGATTGGTCTCATCTTATTACCCGGTTTGTGTATTTTAGGTAGAGCATACATTCTTGGTAAAATGGGGTGGTCTGGTTTTAATCTAGATTTATCAGTGTCTGTTATAGTTTTGCTTTCCTGGATGGTTTGATTGAAGGCTTTTAAATGTGATTTTAATGGGTCTTCTTGAATTTGTATGTAATTTTCTTGTTGCAGCATATTTTCTACTCTGGTAATATAATCATCTTTTTGAAGTACAACTAGTTTATTTCCCTTGTCAGCTTTTGTGTATACTACTGGTTTTGATTTTAATGTTTTGATCACATGTTTGGTTGGGAAATTGTTATGTTTATCTGCTTGTATTTCTTGGAGAACTATTTCACATTCTTTTTTTTATAGTGGTTTTACTATTTTCATTTAGGTTGTAAGTAGCAATCTCAATGTCTGCGACTATTTCATCGGTTGTTTTTGTGTAGCCAACACATGTTTTTAGGCCAAGGTTTAATACCGATAATTCTGCTTTGGTGAAAGTTACATTTGAAAGATTAATTACGTCAGAGTATGGCGTCGTTTTTTCATTTTTTAGGTTAGGTTTATATGAATGTTGCTTCCGGCGTAGTATGTCTAGTTTTTTCTTTAATTTCAGCGTTTTTGTTTTCATCCTGTAGCTAAGAATAGTGAGGAATTTTGATTGCATGTTTTGCCAAAGTGGATAGCCGAGTGTGTCCGTTAATTTAAGGTGAAGAGCATATAATTCCAGTTCCAATTTTTGTAATTTTGCGTAGTGGTTGTTTCTCTCAATTATTATTACTTTTTTATCGGCTGATGTTTGGTGTTTGCTGTTTTTGTCGTATTTTACAATTCTCCTTACAAACTTTGGTGTGACTTTGTTTTTTATGCATAGGTTTAAAAAACGGATGTCCGCAAATGTGTTTTTTCTTTTTTCTTCAATTTTTTGGTATCTTTTGATGTCACTTTTTATTCCACTGAAATCTGTATTGAAATTTAGGGTTTCTAATCTTACCTTGTTTTTTGCCATGACTTGCATCTTTTTTTCACGTGGTGGCCAATTATAAATTTTGCTTCTTGTGACTTGTTGGTCATAAATTACGTATGTATTGTAATGAAAAGAAGCTAGAAACAGTGATGTGTATTGAATTTATTTAAAGGTGAGTCGAAATTGTTACACTAACATCACTTAAGTTTACTCACTTAACATGTTTCGGGAAACCGTTGTTCCCATCCTCAGAAGGTTAACTCGTCGACTGGCCCGTGTTGTTGGTGTTTCCGTTTATTGGACTGGATCCTGTGGTGGCATCTTGTGGTGGAGAAATGTACTTCCAGAGAGGATTTGGTGGCGGCAAATCAAAATTCATTAGATGTGTGTTGTGTTTTAGAATGGTGATCTTCTCCCATGCATCTAATTCGGCTGCAAATTTGGCTGGTTTGACTAATGTAATATTGGGTTTGATGATGTGATTAGTGATCCAAAAATGGTGTGAAACTGCAGATTTGTCCATTTGTTTGTATTTAATACATCTCATGTGCTCCTTTAGCCTAGTTTCTAAGTTTCTTTTTGTCTTACCAATGTATACTTTATTGCAATCTGAACAATTGATTTTATAGATTCCAGCTTTTTTGTCTTGTGGAATGGGGTCTTTTAACTTGTTACAAAGTAATTTCTCTATGTTGAATTTGTTCTGTGGAGCTAGGCTGATGTTATGTTTCATGAAAATCTTCTTAAATTTGTGAAATGTTCTTGGGTGGTATGTGAATTTCTTGAACTTTAGTTCTTTATCTTGCTGGCTGAGATTAGTTGTGTTTCTGATGTGCATCTGTCGTTTGAATTTTGCAATTTTTTTGTCAATAGTTGCTTTGTTGTACCCATTATGTATTGCTGTGTCTACTATATGCTGGTATTCTAACTGGTATTCTTTTTTATTTAAGGGGGTATATACCAGTCTATGTGTTAGGCTGTTTAGTACTGCATGTTTGTGTGTGGTTGGATTGAAACTCTTATTTTTTATGTAATTAGTAGAGTGTGTTGGCTTCCTGTATATGCCAAAGGTTAGGTTCTTTTGTTCTCTGATGATTTTTAGGTCTAAAAATGGTAGCATGCCTTCTTTTTCTATTTCTATGGTGAATTTTATTGATTGGTTCTGTAGGTTTAGTAAGGCTAAGGAGTCTTGTATGAACCTATTAGGGACAACAGCAAAGATGTCGTCAACATATCTGTGCCAAACTTTAAACATGTATGGAAAGGAAGTTGTTATGTGTATTTCTAAGTAGCTCATAAATAAATCTGCCAAGAAGGGTGAAAGTGGGTTGCCCATGGTTAGACCAGTTGGCTGTTGATAGAACTTCTTATTGAAACTAAAACAATTTTGTCCAATGCATAAATTGGTAAGTTGTATGAGGTCTTCTATTTCTTCTTCAAGTAGGTTAGTCTGCTGTAGCCATTTCTTTAATTGAAGCAGGAGTTGATCTGTAGGGACACTTGGAAATAGTGCAGTGACATCAAAGGAAACTAATCTGTCTTCTGGTTCGAGTTCCAGGGATTTTATCTTCTGTATTAAATCTTCTGAATTCATTATGTTTTTGCTGTTGAATTTTGGTAGTGAAGAGAATCTCTGTACTAATCATTTTGCCAGTTTGTAGGTAGGAGAATCAATATTGCTGACGATTGGTCTCATCTTATTACCCGGTTTGTGTATTTTAGGTAGAGCATACATTCTTGGTAAAATGGGGTGGTCTGGTTTTAATCTAGATTTATCAGTGTCTGTTATAGTTTTGCTTTCCTGGATGGTTTGATTGAAGGCTTTTAAATGTGATTTTAATGGGTCTTCTTGAATTTGTATGTAATTTTCTTGTTGCAGCATATTTTCTACTCTGGTAATATAATCATCTTTTTGAAGTACAACTAGTTTATTTCCCTTGTCAGCTTTTGTGTATACTACTGGTTTTGATTTTAATGTTTTGATCACATGTTTGGTTGGGAAATTGTTATGTTTATCTGCTTGTATTTCTTGGAGAACTATTTCACATTCTTTTTTTTATAGTGGTTTTACTATTTTCATTTAGGTTGTAAGTAGCAATCTCAATGTCTGCGACTATTTCATCGGTTGTTTTTGTGTAGCCAACACATGTTTTTAGGCCAAGGTTTAATACCGATAATTCTGCTTTGGTGAAAGTTACATTTGAAAGATTAATTACGTCAGAGTATGGCGTCGTTTTTTCATTTTTTAGGTTAGGTTTATATGAATGTTGCTTCCGGCGTAGTATGTCTAGTTTTTTCTTTAATTTCAGCGTTTTTGTTTTCATCCTGTAGCTAAGAATAGTGAGGAATTTTGATTGCATGTTTTGCCAAAGTGGATAGCCGAGTGTGTCCGTTAATTTAAGGTGAAGAGCATATAATTCCAGTTCCAATTTTTGTAGTTTTGCGTAGTGGTTGTTTCTCTCAATTATTATTACTTTTTTATCGGCTGATGTTTGGTGTTTGCTGTTTTTGTCGTATTTTACAATTCTCCTTACAAACTTTGGTGTGACTTTGTTTTTTATGCATAGGTTTAAAAAACGGATGTCCGCAAATGTGTTTTTTCTTTTTTCTTCAATTTTTTGGTATCTTTTGATGTCACTTTTTATTCCACTGAAATCTGTATTGAAATTTAGGGTTTCTAATCTTACCTTGTTTTTTGCCATGACTTGCATCTTTTTTTCACGTGGTGGCCAATTATAAATTTTGCTTCTTGTGACTTGTTGGTCATAAATTACGTATGTATTGTAATGAAAAGAAGCTAGAAACAGTGATGTGTATTGAATTTATTTAAAGGTGAGTCGAAATTGTTACACTAACATCACTTAAGTTTACTCACTTAACATGTTTCGGGAAACCGTTGTTCCCATCCTCAGAAGGTTAACTCGTCGACTGGCCCGTGTTGTTGGTGTTTCCGTTTATTGGACTGGATCCTGTGGTGGCATCTTGTGGTGGAGAAATGTACTTCCAGAGAGGATTTGGTGGCGGCAAATCAAAATTCATTAGATGTGTGTTGTGTTTTAGAATGGTGATCTTCTCCCATGCATCTAATTCGGCTGCAAATTTGGCTGGTTTGACTAATGTAATATTGGGTTTGATGATGTGATTAGTGATCCAAAAATGGTGTGAAACTGCAGATTTGTCCATTTGTTTGTATTTAATACATCTCATGTGCTCCTTTAGCCTAGTTTCTAAGTTTCTTTTTGTCTTACCAATGTATACTTTATTGCAATCTGAACAATTGATTTTATAGATTCCAGCTTTTTTGTCTTGTGGAATGGGGTCTTTTAACTTGTTACAAAGTAATTTCTCTATGTTGAATTTGTTCTGTGGAGCTAGGCTGATGTTATGTTTCATGAAAATCTTCTTAAATTTGTGAAATGTTCTTGGGTGGTATGTGAATTTCTTGAACTTTAGTTCTTTATCTTGCTGGCTGAGATTAGTTGTGTTTCTGATGTGCATCTGTCGTTTGAATTTTGCAATTTTTTTGTCAATAGTTGCTTTGTTGTACCCATTATGTATTGCTGTGTCTACTATATGCTGGTATTCTAACTGGTATTCTTTTTTATTTAAGGGGGTATATACCAGTCTATGTGTTAGGCTGTTTAGTACTGCATGTTTGTGTGTGGTTGGATTGAAACTCTTATTTTTTATGTAATTAGTAGAGTGTGTTGGCTTCCTGTATATGCCAAAGGTTAGGTTCTTTTGTTCTCTGATGATTTTTAGGTCTAAAAATGGTAGCATGCCTTCTTTTTCTATTTCTATGGTGAATTTTATTGATTGGTTCTGTAGGTTTAGTAAGGCTAAGGAGTCTTGTATGAACCTATTAGGGACAACAGCAAAGATGTCGTCAACATATCTGTGCCAAACTTTAAACATGTATGGAAAGGAAGTTGTTATGTGTATTTCTAAGTAGCTCATAAATAAATCTGCCAAGAAGGGTGAAAGTGGGTTGCCCATGGTTAGACCAGTTGGTTGTTGATAGAACTTCTTATTGAAACTAAAACAATTTTGTCCAATGCATAAATTGGTAAGTTGTATGAGGTCTTCTATTTCTTCTTCAAGTAGGTTAGTCTGCTGTAGCCATTTCTTTAATTGAAGCAGGAGTTGATCTGTAGGGACACTTGGAAATAGTGCAGTGACATCAAAGGAAACTAATCTGTCTTCTGGTTCGAGTTCCAGGGATTTTATCTTCTGTATTAAATCTTCTGAATTCATTATGTTTTTGCTGTTGAATTTTGGTAGTGAAGAGAATCTCTGTACTAATCATTTTGCCAGTTTGTAGGTAGGAGAATCAATATTGCTGACGATTGGTCTCATCTTATTACCCGGTTTGTGTATTTTAGGTAGAGCATACATTCTTGGTAAAATGGGGTGGTCTGGTTTTAATCTAGATTTATCAGTGTCTGTTATAGTTTTGCTTTCCTGGATGGTTTGATTGAAGGCTTTTAAATGTGATTTTAATGGGTCTTCTTGAATTTGTATGTAATTTTCTTGTTGCAGCATATTTTCTACTCTGGTAATATAATCATCTTTTTGAAGTACAACTAGTTTATTTCCCTTGTCAGCTTTTGTGTATACTACTGGTTTTGATTTTAATGTTTTGATCACATGTTTGGTTGGGAAATTGTTATGTTTATCTGCTTGTATTTCTTGGAGAACTATTTCACATTCTTTTTTTTATAGTGGTTTTACTATTTTCATTTAGGTTGTAAGTAGCAATCTCAATGTCTGCGACTATTTCATCGGTTGTTTTTGTGTAGCCAACACATGTTTTTAGGCCAAGGTTTAATACCGATAATTCTGCTTTGGTGAAAGTTACATTTGAAAGATTAATTACGTCAGAGTATGGCGTCGTTTTTTCATTTTTTAGGTTAGGTTTATATGAATGTTGCTTCCGGCGTAGTATGTCTAGTTTTTTCTTTAATTTCAGCGTTTTTGTTTTCATCCTGTAGCTAAGAATAGTGAGGAATTTTGATTGCATGTTTTGCCAAAGTGGATAGCCGAGTGTGTCCGTTAATTTAAGGTGAAGAGCATATAATTCCAGTTCCAATTTTTGTAGTTTTGCGTAGTGGTTGTTTCTCTCAATTATTATTACTTTTTTATCGGCTGATGTTTGGTGTTTGCTGTTTTTGTCGTATTTTACAATTCTCCTTACAAACTTTGGTGTGACTTTGTTTTTTATGCATAGGTTTAAAAAACGGATGTCCGCAAATGTGTTTTTTCTTTTTTCTTCAATTTTTTGGTATCTTTTGATGTCACTTTTTATTCCACTGAAATCTGTATTGAAATTTAGGGTTTCTAATCTTACCTTGTTTTTTGCCATGACTTGCATCTTTTTTTCACGTGGTGGCCAATTATAAATTTTGCTTCTTGTGACTTGTTGGTCATAAATTACGTATGTATTGTAATGAAAAGAAGCTAGAAACAGTGATGTGTATTGAATTTATTTAAAGGTGAGTCGAAATTGTTACACTAACATCACTTAAGTTTACTCACTTAACATGTTTCGGGAAACCGTTGTTCCCATCCTCAGAAGGTTAACTCGTCGACTGGCCCGTGTTGTTGGTGTTTCCGTTTATTGGACTGGATCCTGTGGTGGCATCTTGTGGTGGAGAAATGTACTTCCAGAGAGGATTTGGTGGCGGCAAATCAAAATTCATTAGATGTGTGTTGTGTTTTAGAATGGTGATCTTCTCCCATGCATCTAATTCGGCTGCAAATTTGGCTGGTTTGACTAATGTAATATTGGGTTTGATGATGTGATTAGTGATCCAAAAATGGTGTGAAACTGCAGATTTGTCCATTTGTTTGTATTTAATACATCTCATGTGCTCCTTTAGCCTAGTTTCTAAGTTTCTTTTTGTCTTACCAATGTATACTTTATTGCAATCTGAACAATTGATTTTATAGATTCCAGCTTTTTTGTCTTGTGGAATGGGGTCTTTTAACTTGTTACAAAGTAATTTCTCTATGTTGAATTTGTTCTGTGGAGCTAGGCTGATGTTATGTTTCATGAAAATCTTCTTAAATTTGTGAAATGTTCTTGGGTGGTATGTGAATTTCTTGAACTTTAGTTCTTTATCTTGCTGGCTGAGATTAGTTGTGTTTCTGATGTGCATCTGTCGTTTGAATTTTGCAATTTTTTTGTCAATAGTTGCTTTGTTGTACCCATTATGTATTGCTGTGTCTACTATATGCTGGTATTCTAACTGGTATTCTTTTTTATTTAAGGGGGTATATACCAGTCTATGTGTTAGGCTGTTTAGTACTGCATGTTTGTGTGTGGTTGGATTGAAACTCTTATTTTTTATGTAATTAGTAGAGTGTGTTGGCTTCCTGTATATGCCAAAGGTTAGGTTCTTTTGTTCTCTGATGATTTTTAGGTCTAAAAATGGTAGCATGCCTTCTTTTTCTATTTCTATGGTGAATTTTATTGATTGGTTCTGTAGGTTTAGTAAGGCTAAGGAGTCTTGTATGAACCTATTAGGGACAACAGCAAAGATGTCGTCAACATATCTGTGCCAAACTTTAAACATGTATGGAAAGGAAGTTGTTATGTGTATTTCTAAGTAGCTCATAAATAAATCTGCCAAGAAGGGTGAAAGTGGGTTGCCCATGGTTAGACCAGTTGGTTGTTGATAGAACTTCTTATTGAAACTAAAACAATTTTGTCCAATGCATAAATTGGTAAGTTGTATGAGGTCTTCTATTTCTTCTTCAAGTAGGTTAGTCTGCTGTAGCCATTTCTTTAATTGAAGCAGGAGTTGATCTGTAGGGACACTTGGAAATAGTGCAGTGACATCAAAGGAAACTAATCTGTCTTCTGGTTCGAGTTCCAGGGATTTTATCTTCTGTATTAAATCTTCTGAATTCATTTTGTTTTTGCTTTATGTTTTTCATTACAATACATACGTAATTTATGACCAACAAGTCACAAGAAGCAAAATTTATAATTGGCCACCACGTGAAAAAAAGATGCAAGTCATGGCAAAAAACAAGGTAAGATTAGAAACCCTAAATTTCAATACAGATTTCAGTGGAATAAAAAGTGACATCAAAAGATACCAAAAAATTGAAGAAAAAAGAAAAAACACATTTGCGGACATCCGTTTTTTAAACCTATGCATAAAAAACAAAGTCACACCAAAGTTTGTAAGGAGAATTGTAAAATACGACAAAAACAGCAAACACCAAACATCAGCCGATAAAAAAGTAATAATAATTGAGAGAAACAACCACTACGCAAAATTACAAAAATTGGAACTGGAATTATATGCTCTTCACCTTAAATTAACGGACACACTCGGCTATCCACTTTGGCAAAACATGCAATCAAAATTCCTCACTATTCTTAGCTACAGGATGAAAACAAAAACGCTGAAATTAAAGAAAAAACTAGACATACTACGCCGGAAGCAACATTCATATAAACCTAACCTAAAAAATGAAAAAACGACGCCATACTCTGACGTAATTAATCTTTCAAATGTAACTTTCACCAAAGCAGAATTATCGGTATTAAACCTTGGCCTAAAAACATGTGTTGGCTACACAAAAACAACCGATGAAATAGTCGCAGACATTGAGATTGCTACTTACAACCTAAATGAAAATAGTAAAACCACTATAAAAAAAGAATGTGAAATAGTTCTCCAAGAAATACAAGCAGATAAACATAACAATTTCCCAACCAAACATGTGATCAAAACATTAAAATCAAAACCAGTAGTATACACAAAAGCTGACAAGGGAAATAAACTAGTTGTACTTCAAAAAGATGATTATATTACCAGAGTAGAAAATATGCTGCAACAAGAAAATTACATACAAATTCAAGAAGACCCATTAAAATCACATTTAAAAGCCTTCAATCAAACCATCCAGGAAAGCAAAACTATAACAGACACTGATAAATCTAGATTAAAACCAGACCACCCCATTTTACCAAGAATGTATGCTCTACCTAAAATACACAAACCGGGTAATAAGATGAGACCAATCGTCAGCAATATTGATTCTCCTACCTACAAACTGGCAAAATGATTAGTACAGAGATTCTCTTCACTACCAAAATTCAACAGCAAAAACATAATGAATTCAGAAGATTTAATACAGAAGATAAAATCCCTGGAACTCGAACCAGAAGACAGATTAGTTTCCTTTGATGTCACTGCACTATTTCCAAGTGTCCCTACAGATCAACTCCTGCTTCAATTAAAGAAATGGCTACAGCAGACTAACCTACTTGAAGAAGAAATAGAAGACCTCATACAACTTACCAATTTATGCATTGGACAAAATTGTTTTAGTTTCAATAAGAAGTTCTATCAACAACCAACTGGTCTAACCATGGGCAACCCACTTTCACCCTTCTTGGCAGATTTATTTATGAGCTACTTAGAAATACACATAACAACTTCCTTTCCATACATGTTTAAAGTTTGGCACAGATATGTTGACGACATCTTTGCTGTTGTCCCTAATAGGTTCATACAAGACTCCTTAGCCTTACTAAACCTACAGAACCAATCAATAAAATTCACCATAGAAATAGAAAAAGAAGGCATGCTACCATTTTTAGACCTAAAAATCATCAGAGAACAAAAGAACCTAACCTTTGGCATATACAGGAAGCCAACACACTCTACTAATTACATAAAAAATAAGAGTTTCAATCCAACCACACACAAACATGCAGTACTAAACAGCCTAACACATAGACTGGTATATACCCCCTTAAATAAAAAAGAATACCAGTTAGAATACCAGCATATAGTAGACACAGCAATACATAATGGGTACAACAAAGCAACTATTGACAAAAAAAGTGCAAAATTCAAACGACAGATGCACATCAGAAACACAACTAATCTCAGCCAGCAAGATAAAGAACTAAAGTTCAAGAAATTCACATACCACCCAAGAACATTTCACAAATTTAAGAAGATTTTCATGAAACATAACATCAGCCTAGCTCCACAGAACAAATTTAACATAGAGAAATTACTTTGTAACAAGTTAAAAGACCCCATTCCACAAGACAAAAAAGCTGGAATCTATAAAATCAATTGTTCAGATTGCAATAAAGTATACATTGGTAAGACAAAAAGAAACTTAGAAACTAGGCTAAAGGAGCACATGAGATGTATTAAATACAAACAAATGGACAAATCTGCAGTTTCACACCATTTTTGGATCACTAATCACAACATCAAACCCATTATTACATTAGTCAAACCAGCCAAATTTGCAGCCGAATTAGATGCATGGGAGAAGATCACCATTCTAAAACACAACACACATCTAATGAATTTTGATTTGCCGCCACCAAATCCTCTCTGGAAGTACATTTCTCCACCACAAGATGCCACCACAGGATCCAGTCCAATAAACGGAAACACCAACAACACGGGCCGGTCGACGAGTTAACCTTCTGAGGATGGGAACAACGGTTTCCCGAAACATGTTAAGTGAGTAAACTTAAGTGATGTTAGTGTAACAATTTCGACTCACCTTTAAATAAATTCAATACACATCACTGTTTCTAGCTTCTTTTCATTACAATACATACGTAAGAGAAAATGAGCTTTCCAGAGGAACAAAAAGTTTTAGTTTTCATTTACACAAAAACAGCACAAGAGTAAGGGTCTGCAAGAAAATGTTCCTCAATGCATTATCTATTGGGGAATGGACAGTCCTAAACTGGATTAAAGAAAGTGGGTATAAAAGTGATAATCCGTGAATAAAGGGGCAACCTTGAATGCAACAAGTGAACAAAATAGGCATGCGAGATGTGAAAAGGAAAGAAAACACGAGGAGGTGAGCAACAAAAAGAAAATACTTGTATCATTCTTTGAATAGCTCCCAAAGATGGTTTCTCATTATTGCAAAGCTGCGTCTTCAAAAAAGCATCAGGAGCCATTATGGAATTCCAAATCAGCATTACATAGGGAATATGAAAAATATTCTGAGAGAAAGAAAGTTAAGGCATTGTCTATAAAATTGTTTCATTATGTATTTTATGATATGAATCTAAGCTTCTTTAGTCCCAAAAAAAGATAAATGTGATCTTCGCTGCAGCTACGACTCTGGAAACATATCAGAGGATACTTACAATTCACATATCAGCAAAAAGAAATCAGCAAGAGCAGAAAAATTAAAAGACGAAAAAAAAAAAAAAAAAAAACTGCGAAGCATGTGTATATAATGGATATGGAGTCTGTATTGTTGTGCCCAAACTTAAAGGCTTCGGCCATCTATTATAAAACGAAGATTAAGGTGCAAAACTTCACAATCTATAATGTAAAAACTGGAGGTGTTTATTTCTATGTGTGGCATGAGAGTGAAAGAGGGTCCAGTGCTAATGAATTTGCTACAATTCTGTGCAATTTCATCTCAAAACATGATATGTGTGACAAAGAAGATGAAATAATACTTTACAATGATGGTTGTAGCTATCGGAATGGAAGTGTGACACTAGCAAATGTGCCACTTGATTTGGCTAACAAGATAAACGTCTTTATAGTTCAAAAGTATTTGCCAAAATGTCACATACAAATGGAATGCGATTCAGCGCATTCTTGCATAGAGAGGAATTTAAAAAATAAGGACATATACACACCTGCAAGCTATGTTGCAGTGTTTAAGACTGCAAAACTGAAATCTAAACCATACGAAGTATATTAATTAAGCCATACCTTCTTCAAGGATTACAGTTCATTGAAGACATATTCTTCTATTCATCCAGGCATCAAGAAAGAGGACCCTACATTCAATTACATGTGTTGCCTGAAATACTGCCCTTACATGACAGCAGGGTTCAAAGTTGATTTCAAAGGTAAATAATCTAAACAAAGTATAAATCTCAAAAAAATGTAAATTTTTAATAAATACTTATAATTATATATTTCCTCTCAGATGAGTGGGAGGAGCAAAAGGTGGCAGTGAAAATCTTCTGAGATGATACTTGCTGGTCTATACAGTGCTCCCCTTAGAAAGACAAATTTATTGACTTGCAGGTACTGAGCCATTGGTTCCATAAGACTTCCAATCATTTTATAACACTTTGCCTTATGAATAGGTTACATTGCATAGTACCAATTTCATAACTGACTTTTGCAAGTTTATTAGAGATATTTACAAGAAAACATGGTTAAAATATAATTATTTGTATGCTTTTTCTGCTGTTAATACCAAACCAAGTCTGAGTTGGTTAAATATCGGACTCAAAACTTTGTAAGTTAATAATTACTTCCAGAAATTCATTAATAAAACAATGTAAATCTAGTAAAACTTCCGAAAGCTTGTAAGTCAATAAGATATATAAGGGAGATTTATTAATAAAACCTTATAATTCCAATAAAGTCTCATAAAACCTCACAAGTCACTAAAGTCATTCCAATATTCGATTAATAAAACCTTGTAAGTCTCATAAAAATGTCAATAATATTTAAACATTCAGAATATACATCAAATTAATAAATTGTAATGTTAGAAGTCGTTTCACAAGAATTTGACTAACAAAAGTGGTTTTACAGAGATGTAAAATACTTTTTTTTAGCCTCCTGTAAAACTGTCTGGAAGAGACATACGAGGTTTTAAAAGTAAGCCGACAATATAAACATGTATGTTGAAGGAGAAATTGGAATATTATGACATATTTTGTGAAAATACAGCATTGAGGATACCTAGTGACAATGGAATTGTAATTATAGAATGGAATTGTTTAATGCTATGAATTTAAATAAATAAAACTATCAGAAGTTTCAGGGGGGGCATTGAACCCTAAAACCCCCCCCTCTAAATAGGGCCCTGAGCAACATAGCGGTCCACAGGATCAGTTGTTCCATCTACAGATGTCCATATGTTTGATGTTCCCAAGTCCTCAAACTTTATCCAACATATGGTTAGCAAAATCACAAGTAATTTTATGTGTGTGAAAATAGTTTTCATTTATTTTTACACAAAATTAAATTACATTACTTACGCCTACCTCATTATAACATTTTAAAACATAAATTTTCCTCAATGTCGAGGAATCAGGTACATCTTTTGATGTATACTTCTACAAAAAACCCTGAAGGGTTGGGTTTCTGAGTTTCTGAAATGGTATATTTGCTCCTGCAAAAGCATAGTGCAAATCCATGTAAAAATTATATTGCAGTGCCATAGGTGTAGGGCAGCAATAAAGACTGGATTGGACGTGTTGCAGATTCTTTTGTTTTTCGCATTTTTTACAATATGTGATGCAGATGCGACATGCTGTTTGACATGAAAATTTTAGTACATTTTATCTGAAATTATATTTATTTATTTTTTATTTATTTCATCCTTTGGGAAACAATTTACATTGTTTTTTGGACACATTGGGATTGGTTTTATATTACAGCAAGTAATACTAAAATAAGTACGTGTTACTTTCTTTACAAAAATACTGTGTCACAGAATAACAAAATTAAATAATCTATGAACAAAATTAAATAATCTATGTACTTTAATTATGTGATTATGGAAAACATGGTTCATTTAAATAGTCATTTATATATATAAATATGGGCTTTTTAGAAGTAGCTTTCTTAGTTTACTTTTAAAAGATTCTTTATATAAGTTTTTTATTGAAGTATCTAGTTTATTATATATTAAGATACCCAGATGGGAAATGCTTACTAGGATTTTTGTAAGCCTGTGGCTATCTAAGTATAAGTTATTGAGATTTCTTGTGTTGTAGTTATGATATTCTGAGTTCTTTTGAAATATAGTTATATTATTATGAATGAAGTTTAAGGTTTCAAGAATATATAGGCATGGGATAGGCAAAACTTTTAATTTCATTGAATATGTATTTACTTGACGTTCGTATGGGTACCTTTAGAATTGCCTTTAAAATTCTTTTTGGATTGTGAGAATATGTGTTGCTTTTGGAGAGGAACCCCAAAAGGGGATGCTGTAGCTAATTTGGGACTCAACACAGCTGTGATACACTATCTTTAGTACTACTTTGGAGCATACATTAGGCAATTTACGAACAGTATAACATAATTTGTTCAGTTTGACACTTTGTTGTAGTATATGGGTTTCCCATGAGAATTCGTTATCAATTCAGATTCCCAGGAATTTTGTTTTTTCTATATTCAATAAAAGTTTCTTCCCTATTAGCCAACATTGTAACCTATTATTTGCTTCATTTACTACATTCTGGAGGGATAATGAGTTTTCACTGCTGAAGACTAGGTTTGTATCGTCTGCAAACATTATTGTATGCACTTTTGGAATGTTCAATGGAAGATCGTTTATGAAAATAAGGAACAATAGTGGTCCAAGGATTGAACCTTGCAGCACTCCATGATTTACTTTTAGTATTTTGATTGAACTGCGTCAGTTTTTACAATTTGTATTCTATTTTTTAGGTAGGATGCAAACCAATCTTTTGCTATTCCTCTGATTCCCAAATAATCTAATTTGTTTAGTAAAATGTCATGATTTACTAAGTCAAAAGCTTTATTGAGGTCTATAAAAAGTCCAAGAGTGGTTTTTTTGTTATCTTTTGCATCTAGGACGTGTTTAATGAAACCAAATATAGCCTCATTAATAGATTTGTTCTTTTTAAAACCAAACTGGAAAGGGAAAAAGTAACCATTTGTTTCTAAAAATGAAGTAGGTCTGTTGTACATTATTCTTTCAAGAATGTTTGAAAGTGCAGGCAGAAGTGAATATGGGCCTGTAGTTTTCAATGTTGCTTTTATTTCCCTTTTTAAAGACTGGTATTACCTTCACAATTTTAAATGCATCTGGGTAGACACCTGAGGAGATGGAAAGGATTACAAATGTCAATAAGAGGTTTAATTATACTGTTTGCGCATTTCTTAATAATAAGGCTGGGAATTCCATCTACACCAAAGGAGGATTTATTTTTAAACTATTTATTACATTTAATATTTCCTGAGAGTCTACTGGTACTAGAAACATTGTTTTACTACTCAAGGGTATGGCTGCAGAATGGTACTTTGTTAAAGGATTGGAGGGGATATCAATTAGTTTATTTACTTCAGTTGTAAAGTATTTATTAAATTCTTGGGCTATTTCTGTAGGTTCTAATACTTTTTTCCAATTTTGCTGTAGTTCAATATTTTCTTTGTGTTTAGCGAAGCCTAACTCTGATCTTACTATATTCCATATTGCTTTACTTCTGTTTGGAGATATCAGGATATACTTATTATTATTATTATTATTATTATTATTATTATTATTATTATTATTATTATTATTATTATTATTATTATTATTATTATTATAATATCGTTTTGCTTCTAGAATTACTCATTTTAAAATTGCTACATAGTTCTTAAAGTAGGCAATGAATTGTGGATCATTTGTGCTTTTACTAATTTCATGAAGGAGTCTTTTTTTTCTACATGAGATGATTATTCCTTTTGTGATCCATTTCTTACTTTTTTTGCTTTTGTCATACTTCTTTATTTACTTTTTTAAAGGAAATGTAATATTCATGTACTGCTTAATAGTAGCAGTAAGCTTTTCTACTTTGGTGTTTAAATTGGCTTCTTTTATTACATCAGACCAATTTTCATTTTTTATTAAATATTTGAAATAGTTTGTGTTTTCCTCATTATAACTTCTTATTAGTATTTGCTGTGTTGGATAACTTGTTTTTAACTCTAGGATTTTTAGCTGTATGAAAGATCTTCTGGCTATATGGATATGATTTTAAAAAGAAACTGACATTCTTATTTAATAAATTATTAGTTAAAATAAATTTTGTTATGTTTTACAAAGAACAACTGCCGCAGAAAAGTTTTGGAAAAATAATATCCTACCTCTTTACTACAACAATCACAGAATACAACATCCCCATCTGATCTGATAAAATCCTTTCCTTTTATCCACTGTTTAAGGAGTACACTTCTGGAACTGTTAATTGGAGGCATATTAGAAGCACATTAACACATGCAAACAGAATAACAGAGACATTAATCACTTATGAGGTTCACACACATGCACACTGAAAAGACAGTTTAGCGAATGATTTCAGTTTCAGAAGAATTGAAATTGCTAGTAAAGTTTGTTCAAATTCCACAAGACCGCTCTGCAGTTGTGTCTTTGTTACACCAGCTGTGATATTTGACTTAGGAGACTAAATTTGCATTGTCACAAAATCAAATGCTTACCAGCGATTGTTGTGAACAAATAAATCTGTTTATGACAGGGGGAATGCAGAGGGCTGCCCGTAAAATTCTGGGAAAGACATCCTATTGTGAGAATCTTAACTTTCTATTCCTATTATTTCCCCACCCTCCTTTTCTTTCTTCAATCCTGATTCCTGAAGCAAAAATAAGGATCATAAAATTGAAAAACTGGGGTGTCTACTGAAAACCATTAAAACATACATTTAAACTGAAAATAATATATATTATATGCATAATTAAGCTAAAAAGCCTTATATGCATTATGCATGTTTTTATACCCAAAGAGGTTCCAGATATGCAAATATACATGGAAAAAGTACATATATTTGGAAACAGAAAGTAATAAATGGATAAGTACTGAGTTTAAGCTATGTCCGATGATCCTATAAAAACATACATTTGTATGGAATTCTCACCTTTTCTGAAGAAGGAAACAAACCATCTCTGTTACCAGTGAATAAGTTAAAAACTTCAGTAGTGTTAGTGTCACTATTACTGACTCATCATTGTTTAATGTGAACATTATTTTAACAAGGGAAAAAAGTTGTACACGATTGAAATTATAACTTCAAAGAATCATTATAATTACCTAAAACTACTTTAATTGCAGCATTTTTATCGCATTCAACATATAATATCATTAATAAGGTACTTACAATTATTTCTCAGGTTTCTTAAAAATTTAATAGTATGAATTTGATTTAAGGTTTTTTTATTTTGGAGAACTACTTACATGTACACATATATCACATTTAATAAGGGTTTGCTATATTTGAAGTTTATGATACCTAATATGGCTAATTCATTACAATGAAATTACTGACTTACCGATGAAAGATTCGACTACTTATATTTCATCTTACATTTAGTTTTCATCAGTGAATGCTCACTAATTCAGCCCAATAAAGAAAATGTTAATAACCTGGTCGGCAAAAAAAAAAAAAAAAAAATCCCTCTTCGAAAAAGAAATATATTTTTCTTATGTATTCGACAATGCTGAATCCAAATATCTTAATCATATTTCTCTAACATGTACCATTTTTAGGGCAGGTAGCTCTGAAATTGGAAAAAAGTGCATCTTTGGTACATTTTATTAGCAATTTGACTCTATGATTTTTGTTTTAATGTAAAAATGATAATTGCCACAAATAATTTAATCTTTAGATAGAACTATAAAGGCTTCATAATTGTGCTGAGATGAATACCTTGACATTGCAATTTCAACTTAGAAAGTGCAACCTTCTGCAGTCTGACTGATAACAAACAGGAAGTGTATTATTGGTAGCATACATACTTCAATACCTCTCGCACATTCAGTTAACATCAAAGGAACATAAGTTAATATGCAACATCTTTTACATATAATAAACTACAAAGCCAATCAATGGGGCATATATGCTCATGTTAAAGTTACAGCATTGCTGATGGGGCTATAACAGTGGTATACAAAATTCAACTGCTTCATGTATGAGTGGGACAATCACGTGAGGAACAAACATTATATTGTATAAAAAGACCATCCCAAGAATAAAACATTCTAGGTCAAAAAATGTGGTACATGAAGCATTAGTTGGCAGGGTAAAAATAATATTGCCTCCTCTTCACATTAAGGTTGGCTTATTAAAACAATTTATGAAGACAAAGCTAAAGAAGGTTCAGGATTTGCTTACCTGAAGAAAATAAAAGAAGGCATTTGCGTTGGACCTCAAATAAAATGACTATTTCAGGGCACTATATTCAAAGATAAATTGAATTTAATTGAGAGAAGAGCCTGGAATGTGTTTGAAAATGCATGTTAAACGGTTTGGGAAGCAAGGAATATAAAACTTATGAAGAAACTGTGGAGTGTGTACTTGCATCATTTTATAATATGGGCTGTAATATGTCCCTGAAGCTGAATTTTTGAAGTTCTTATTTGGACTTTTTCCCTGCAAAAGTGGAGATGTTTCTGATGAGCACGGTAAAAGATTTCACTAAGATATAGTTAAATTGGAAAGGTTACAGCATGAAATGGAAGAAAACATGTTAACCAACTACTGTTGGACTCTGGTGTGAGAGACACCAGAAGAACCAATAAATGAAAAAGGACAACAAAATAGGTTTTCCATTAAGGTGGAAATTTTATTCAGTTGTAATAGTATTAGTGTTAAGATAGTGATAAATTATAATTACAGTTTAAAATAAAAGTAGACAAAAGTGCAGTGAGTAATACATGTACACGTGTGTTACTAAATTTATGCAGTGGTGTACAAGGTACAACATATTAAATTTTTAATCTGAACATTCATAACTGAAATAATTCAACTCAGCTACTCATTGCTTTTAGTATATTATGTGTTATTTAACTATTTCACTTAATTTATTTGTAACAATGTGATAGATTTTGCATGACATCAGTAATAGCTTCTTTCTTCATGCAAGTAACGTGCTTTTATTTTTCTGCGATAAAAGTTTCAAATGCACAGACAAAACCTTAATTTTGTTTATATAAATTTATGCCTCTTTTAAAAATGGTACATGGTAGAACATATTAGTTTTCAAATTCAGATTCAGCATCATGAAAAATCATAAAAATGACCCTTTTCTTTACCCTAAGAGGATTTTAATGCCGACCATTGTAATAAATAGTAAATTAAACTAATAACACTGAAACATGATGCAAGTGTGCACATGGCAGTCACGTAGTAAATGAAACTCTATTTATTTATTTTTAAAAATATTTTACTTGCAAATAAAATTAAATAAATAAAACAAATGACAACTGTTAACCCAACTCAAACATCCTGGAAATGCACACTTTGGCCTGTTTTTGCTGCATAGGATTGACTGGCGGTGTTGGTGTAGGAGTAATTAGGGTATAAACTATTATTGTAGAAAATAGTAATACATACAATGTGGAAGCTTGAATATGCTCCAAATTTCTAGTAATTGTAACCAATTTTATAACATACAATGGAATTGACAAAATTTTCTGTAGAAAATGTGAAAGTAAGGTGACTGAGCATGCAAAGCTGCCTGCGAGCCACTGGTAAGCGCCTTTCAGCCTGGCACCTGGATGAGGCCTTCGACCAGCTAGTGGAACAATAGCCCATTATGTTCCTTTCAGCATGTTCAAGTAGCCTCCCTTTCTAGAACATTCTGCTTTGTTTGTGAGCCCTATATAGGGGCTGCTGCCGCCCAGCAGTTTGTTAAGAAGTTACAAAGTGAAAAGTGGACAGTCCTAGTGCAGGTTAGATGTGAGTTGTGATTTGACGGATCAGTTGTGTTGTGTTCTGAGTGTATGCAAAAAAGGACTCAAGTGTAGTATTTGTGCTATGCTGAATGCCTAAGTGATAAATAAAGTGTTATTCTCATTTGCTACAGTAACCATATAAATTTGCTAAACAGAACTTTCTTAGATTGTCAAAATATAATAACAGGAAATTTTCCATAATTTATATACATAATTTTTGTTTGTAAATTTAAATTACTCATTATTTTTAATGAACATACAGCAATACATTAAGAGGAATACAAATAATTTAATCCTGAGGTATACAAATATTTTATTTCAGCACTAGTCTGGTAGCATTGTGATACTGAAGAAAAATTCAGCTTTTCAGAATGAGCAAGAATTGTATTGATTATACATTAAAATTGGGTCGTTTGCTTATTTATCTAAACCAATCCAAACATCCATGTATACTTAGTTTATAAACACCTTCATTCAAGGACTAGTTGCTTGATTTAATGTGAATAATCCACCAGGTACTTCATAAAATAACTGGTGCTTAAAATTATCACCAATTACTAAGCCTAGCTCTCTTAGATGAAAGTACATCTTTGCCATTACTAAAAGGATGCTCTACAGAGTCTCATACTGAAAAAAATGAATGCGTTATGAGTGTGGCTGCACGTCCTGTCCTAAGCATGATGCTTTGCAAGTACAAGTAAAATTACAATTTGCAATTGTAAGTTGCAAAATTCTCAATTCAATACAATAAATTACTAAAATGTAGGAATTACTAAAATTGACAATTGCAGTGTTGTTACCAGAAGTAAGTTACACAATTACAAATGTGTATTACAAATGAAATTTTGAAAAAAATAATAATTATGTATAAATAAAAATTACAAAAAGGAGTAATTGTTACATATAATCTGATTACTTTTATTCAATTGCTTCCCACCAGTGAATACAACGTAAAAGACAGGTTGGAAAAACGCAAATAAGTTCACTTATTATTTAGGATTTAGTAAATATAAACCTAAGTGCTGTTTTAAAGTGATAAACTAATAAGAGCAGTGGCAAAGCATGCACGGAAGCGGTGGAAGCGCCGCTTCCCCAAGAATTTAAAAAAAAAGAAGAAAGCAAATAAAATTCACGCGAACAAACACTTTATTTGCTCTGGATGCATTTTTAAAATTTAAATCTATTTAAGTTCCTTTTTTTACCGAGATTAAGAAAAAATATAGATACAACATTCATGGTTCTCTCCTATTTTAATGAAAATTATTACTTGGAGCTTCCCTCACTTTTAAAGTCACGCTTCGCCACTGAATAAGAGCTAATATTTATTAACATAAATAGCGTAAGTCTTCTTTGCGTATTACAGTTCAGTACTCTCCTTGTTTTATTCTTTGCTTCGTTATTGGATAAAGATCTGTCATGTGATAGCCATTGTGAAATAGGATGTAAAAGTAGTATAAATAACATAGGATACTATCCAGCAGGAAGCATTACTGAAATATTATTCTGCCTCCTGTTTCAAGAAAATAAAAATATAAGGTTATTGTTGAATAACAACTTTCTCCCTTTTCTATGCTAAATGTCCTCTCACATGTTATTACAGCTTGTTGTCACTAATCAGAGCTTTGGTGAATATATGTGCAAGGCAGCAAATGCTCTGGGGAAAATGGAACAGATTATAAGGCTGCAAGAAGGTACTAAACCAGATATTCCTGAGGTGTTGATAAAGGATGCTACAGCAGATTCTATTGAATTGGAAATTGAAGCACCACCAGCTGAAGATTTGGCCATACTTGGTTACCGTATACAGTACATGAGAAAACTAGAACTTGATGAAAAAGGTTGGGAAGGTGCCACTATATTAGACTTTGATAAAGGTAAGTTTATAAATGTTTAATGTAAATAAGTAAGCAGTAAACAAGCCTGTAGAATACCCTAAGTAGATAGACTATATGTTCATTTTTACATATGTAATAGCAGGACATAAGTTAAAAGCTCTGAATTATCAATATTCACAGTATTTTCAGAATTTTTGTTGAATTCAAGGAGCAACATTCCAAGATAAGTATTTTCCCGCTGTTCTGTTAACAGATTTTTACCAGATGATGCTCAAATATGGCAATGAATTAAAATGACCTGAAAAAAAAAAAAGCTGATAAAAAATTGTGCAAAATAAATATCAACATTCAGGAGATACACATGCATGAAACACATGCGTTTGTACCACATTAGCCATCATAGCACAAAATAAAAGCTTCTTAAAACTGACATCTAATTCAGGAGCCTTTCATTTATTTCAATAAATAAAACTGAAGAAAAGATATATGTGGTGAAAGAACAAGATTGAAAGATAAAATACAGTCACACAATCAAAATGTTCAATATTTTGTTTTTACTCCTTTATCAAGAGATTAAAAGCCTAAAATCACACGAAATGAAGACACACTTGATGGTCGACCACGCTGGTTAATAATCATCTTTAGTACTACTCCTCCACTTTTCTGGTGAGATGTTCCACTTCTGCCAAAGCAAACATTTCTTTACATCTTGTGACGTAGCCTTTTACTTCTGCCCAAACTAGCTCTATGGAGTTGAAGTGGTAATGATAAGGCAGCAATCTGATTGTTACATATTTGGGTCTGGGCTTGTATACATTTATGAGTAAGAGAAGTTAAAAAAGCTCCATTCTCTTCATTGTAATGTTACATATCACATTAAAGCAAGTGAGCCACTCTACCATCTATACTTTAGCATTTCCGTTAGTGTGTGTTTATCTATTTGGACCATGTGACAGGCGACATTGACCATAAACATAACACAGGATGTTAAGGTGTAACTGATTCTTAAACATCTGTAGAAATAGTTATGGTTAGTGTCTTCATAGTAATCTCTAGATCTTGAATTGAAAAGCATAGGTGCCATAAAAAATTATATGTTCCAGTATGGGCAATAATATAGCCTGTGGGTGGCTTTATGGAACTTTTAATTCTGTCATCATACCAGCTCTCTGGTACAGTATGGTGGTGGTTAATCATGCTTCCTCCAATCACAATACTTCCCTTTAATTCTCATTTTGTATTTATCTAAAAAATAATGCAGTTAGGGCTAAAATATTAGTCTTTTAAGTATTATTTTTCTCATTATTTATTGTCTTGAACTCAAATCCAAGATCCTAAAGGACCAGCTGAAAGAGGTAAGACTTCTCTGAAATAGCTCCGCCTCTTTAAGTAAAGAAATTAGTATACATGTGGTAGAATGCTCACTTTTGATGTAGTTGCCAGAGATGTGATTTCTTAATGCATTCAATTCAACGTCGTCCAATGATTTCTCTAGAGTTAAAAGGTTGCGGGTTCAAACCTGGCCCAGACTGATGGTTTTTAAGTGTGCTTAAAAGTGACGGCCCCATGTCAGGAGATATACTAGCATGTAAACGAACTCCTGTGAGACGAAATTCCAGCACACCAGCGGCACAGTGGCGCTACAAATACTAGTTATTAATATAGCAGGCTAACAACACAAGAGCTAATTCAATACACAAACAAGTTAGACTTCCACGATACCACTAAACAAGAAGTAGTTCAGTGCCCAAACAAGCTGGACGTTCATGATACCACCAAACAATACCACTTTCGTGATACTACTAAACAATACATGAAGTAATTCAATACATAAACAAGCTGGACTTCCATGACATCTCTAACAATACAACAATTAATTCAATGCACAAACAAGTTAGACTTCCACGATACCACTAAACAAGAAGTAATTCAGTGCCCAAACAAGCTGGACGTTCATGATACCACCAAACAATACCACTTTCGTGATACTACTAAACAAACATGAAGTAATTCAATACATAAACAAGCTGGACTTCCATGACATCTCTAACAATACAACAATTAATTCAATGCACAAACAAGCTGGACTTCTATGACATCACTAAACAAAACCAGAATTAATTCAATGCACAAACAAGCTGGACTTCCATGACATCACAAAACAAAACCAGAATTAATTGAATGCACAAACAAGCTGGACTTCCATGACATCACAAAACAAAACAAGAAGTAATTCAATGCACAAACAAGCTGGACTTCGTTGGCATTACTAACAACACATGAAGTAATACAATCCACAAATCAGATGGACTTCCATGACATCATAACAATACAAAAGTAATTCAATGCACAAACAAGGTAGACTTGCATGACATCAATAACAATACAGGAAGTAATTCAATGCACAAATAACCTGAACTTCTACAATACTATTAACAGTACAGGAAGTAACTCAATGCACAAATAACCTGATCTTCGACAACCCTACTAAACAATACAGGAAGTAAATCAATGCACAAATAACCTGAACTTCTACAGTACTACTAAACAATACAGGAAGTAACTGAATGCACAAATAACTTGAACTTCTACAGTACTATTAAACAATATAGGAAGTAACTCAATGCACAAATAACCTGAACTTCTACAGTACTACTAAACAATACAGGAAGTAGCTCAATGCACAAATAACCTGAACTTCTACAGTACTATTAAACAATACAGGAAGTAAATCAATGCACAAATAACCTGAACTTCTACAGTACTACTAAACAATACAGGAAGTAACTGAATGCACAAATAACTTGAACTTCTACAGTACTACTAAACAATACAGGAAGTAGCTCAATGCACAAATAACCTGAACTTCTACAGTACTACTAAACAATACAGGAAGTAACTCAATGCACAAATAACCTGAACTTCTACAGTACTACTAAACAATACAGGAAGTAGCTCAATGCACAAATAACCTGAACTTCTACAATACTACTAAACAATACAGGAAGTAACTCAATGCACAATTAACCTGAACTTCTACAGTACTACTAAACAATACAGGAAGTAATTCAATGCACAAATAACCTGAACTTCTACAATACTACTAAACAATACAGGAAGTAACTGAATGCACAAATAACCTTAACTTCTACAGTACTACTAAACAATACAGGAAGAAACTCAATGCACAAATAACCTGAACTTCTACAGTACTACTAAACAATACAGGAAGTAGCTCAATGCACAAATAACCTGAACTTCTACAATGCTACTAAACAATACAGGAAGTAATTCAATGCACAAATAACCTGAACTTCTACAGTACTACTAAATAATCCAGGAAGTAGCTCAATGCACAAATAACCTGAACTTCTACAATACTACTAAACAATACAGGAAGTAACTCAATGGACAAATAACCTGAACTTCTACAATACTACTAAACTATACAGGAAGTAACTCAGTGCACAAACAACCTGAACTTCCGCAATACTACTAAACAATACAGGAAGTAAGTCATTACACAAACAACCTGAACTTCGACAATACTACTAAACAATACAGGAAGTAATTCAATACACAAACAACCTGAACTTCCACAATACTACTAAATAATACAGGAAGTAATTCAATACACAAACAATCTGAACTTCCACAATAATACTAAACAATACAGGAAGTAATTCAATACATAAACAATCTGCACTTCCAAATACTGCTAAACAATATAAGAAGTAATTCAATATATAAACAATCTGGACTTCCACAATACTACTAAACAATAGAAGAAGTAATTCAATACACAAACAACCTGAACTTCCAAATATTGCTAAACAATATAAGAAGTAATTCAACATATAAACAATCTGGAATTCCCTAATACTACTAAACAATACAGGAAGTAACTCAATACATAAACAGTCTGAACTTCCACAACAAGACTAAGCAATACAAAAAGTAATTCAATGCACAAAAGCTGGACTTAAGTGATACTACTAGGGCAATAACTGACCTGAAAGGTTCTTGAGTAAGTAAATAAGCTAAAGCTAGCAGCTTGAAACATTCATGTTTGTAAACTTGATTTTCATTGCTGGACTTGCCATGCACATCACATCCAAATTGACCAACTGTGGAGCTTTATTTGTCCCCAATTTCATAACAAAACATTTCCAGAAAGTCACAGGATTTTTTAGCATGACTTATAATTATATTTTCATATTATCTTGTGTGTTCTAAGATTTTTCTTCCCCAAAACCTGCAGCCCTTGGCAACAGCATACAACTCAATTCTCCCCCACTTGAGCCAATCCTGAATGACAGTTGTTTCAATGTGAATTAAACCATCATAATCTGCTGTTGTTGTTGCTTTCATTGTTGTCTAATGCTTGGCGTTAGGCAATGAAGCCATTAATGCTCATATACTGCATTTGTTTTAGTGTATATAGCCATTTTTTATGTGGGCGGCACCAGTTGTTTATTTGTTATGGTGGTTATATCACCCACTCATGCATAACCCTCAGTATGAGTGGAGGGCCCCACCTGTCATGGGTCAATGGATCCTTCAGACCTAACTGGGAGGAGGTTCTGGAGTCTACCAGTCATTTGCTCTAGTGTCAATTGTGAATCATTTTTATACCGTGACAGGCAGCATAAAGTGGTAAAATAGCATTTCCTCTATTTCTGATGCTATGGTTATTCTGCCATTAGTCAGTCCACAAAGCCTGATTTGTAAATGCAGATTACACCACGAGCAGGTTGAGGATAAGGTTTGGATAGGAGAGGTTTTGTATTTGCACTTCTGCATCCCTTGCAACCCACCACCATAATCTTAATCGTCCAAGAAGTAAGATAGCTTTCAGATTCAGAACTGATTGGCATTGGCAGTTCACTTTGTAGTAGTAATAGTACACAAGACCAAAATATCCATGGCATAAATCTTAACTATTAAGCCATTTTTTTAGACATGATTCTCGTTTCTGTTGTGTAAAAGTGTTAAAATATTTTAATGAATTTACTAAAGAATGCATGGGTGTATTTCAAAATCAATAAGCTTTACGTTGATATTGTAATGAAAAGAAGCTAGAAACAGTGATGTGTATTGAATTTATTTAAAGGTGAGTCGGAATTGTTACACTAACATCACTTAAGTTTACTCACTTAACATGTTTCGGGAAACGGTTGTTCCCATCCTCAGAAGTTAATTCGACTGGCCCGTGTTGTTGGTGTTTCCATTTTTTGGACTGGATCCTGTGGTGGCATCTTGTGGTGGAGAAATGTACTTCCAGAGAGGATTTGGTGGCAGCAAATCAAAATTCATTAGATGTGTGTTGTGTTTTTGAATGGTGATCTTCTACCATGCATCTAATTCGGCTGCAAATTTGGCTGGTTCGACTAATGTAATATTGGGTTTGATGTTGTGATTAGTGATCCAAAAATGGTGTGAAACTGCAGATTTGTCCACATTAAAACCAGTTGAAAGAAGACTGAGAAAGATAAAAATAAAAATTGGAAAAACGAACTAAACATTTGTTAATATATATATATATAAAAACCTTAAAAAAAATTATATGATATAAAGAAAAACTTTTATTGAGTTCAAAAATTAAAATTTGCATCAAAATAATGGGCAATTATTGGCATAAGATTTGAAATACTTTGTTATCTCTTAGAATGTCTGTATTGATGTTTACTAAATTAACTTACATTTTCTGTAGATGCTGTACCATACATCATCACAGGGCTTAGTCAAGACACACAATATGTTGTGCGTGTTGCTGCTCGCAATGCTGCCGGATTCAGTGATTTCTCAGTGGAGATGGACCATGTTACTCACAAACTGCAAGCCGAAACCGTCACTGATACTTCAAATAATGCTTCAGATCTTCAGTCAGCTGGTGCATTATATCAGCTTATAAACATTATTTTTCTACATTGCATTTTCCTCACTGGAAGGGTACAAAGCCTTTTGTGAAGTTCAAAAGCATGCTAGGTACTTCGAAACTTCTTTCAGAGAAGGTTCATGATGAACTGTGAATAACTTAATTGTGAAGAAAAACCTAATCAGAAACCAATATTTATGTTTTGTTCCATTGACTTTGATAAAGTGGTATACTCTGTTGTTTGTGATCGGTTAACATTGTGCCTGTTCTCCAGTAACAAAAGCTGCACCAACAGTGGCAGCCAGTTGCAAACAACATGCAGTGTCCTGTACTAAACATGACTCAACTGGAATGGCAGTAAAGGAGGAATTGCGTGCTTATATAAATTGCTTCTGGAATTTGAAGAAAAGGGGAAAAAAATATTGTGTTTTTACCAGAGTTCTGTAGTTGATTAATAAATTGTAAAATAATATGAGCTTGCAGAAACCATAAGGGAGTTTGTCAATATCTATGAAATCTAAAATAACAAATCTTATTTACATTATATGTAATGGTTTCCTATTATATAGAGTGCCAAATATCTATAAAAGAAGTGAGATGAATGATCTCTAACGTATGGAATGAATTTTCCATATCTAATTAGCCTTTCTGTGAGGTTCTTCTGAAAATTCTTAATTCATTTGCATGTTCTAATAAGATTTACACAGCTAAAGCTAAACCTCCTTGATTATTTGTCAATTGTAATACATTAAGTTTTTATCTCTGGTGAAAACATAACTCACATTATAGGATTTCAAGATTCATTCTATTGTTGGAATTATTAGTGAACTGTGTCAAAAATTACTTTAAGTGTCCTGTATGTTAGCACATAATGAAGAGTCTCACTGCAAAAAGCAAAACAATGTTTGTTTATGGGTAACAGGTAACTGCAGAAATGCGGTCAAAAGAGTATTCAGTTTAGCAAGCTGAATTGTAATACATCAGGCAAGTATTGTAAATTTAGTGCAAGATAATAAGGACAACTCTGACTGTCTTAAGTTAATGTATCCATGTAAAGTGTTTCTGATCTGTATAATTAAGTATAATTAAGGCATAGCAACTCCTTTTTTTTTAATACTAAGCAAAATTAAAAAAAGAAAGAAAAAAAAAAGAAACTATAGTAATGGCATTATCTCCATTAAATTGTAAATAGGCTTATATATATATATATAATACACGAACATCATATTTTTATTTATGCCAAAGATTTAAATTGTTATAACTAATTAAACATCAGTGAATGTGAATTTTGACATGGGAACACTTTAGTCAAGATGTATGTTATGAATGTGAAGCTAAATTATCATTAGATTCAGAGCTCTATGTGGATGATCATGTAGTATTCTGATTTGGAAGAAATTAAAGCCAAACCCTGGAGGTTTGAAATGTTATTTATAGTATATAATTGTTATATGCAAAGAGAGTGCAAGGTAACTGTGTTATCTTGTTCAACTTTGTTTCCAGCTCATTTTTTTTTCTTTTTTTTCCCCTAGTTTTTAACCAGATGTACATTGAAAGCTTATTGAGCATGAGTGTCTAGGAATGAGTCTTCAGGACATTTCTTGAGTGACAAAAAATGGCATCAGACACAGTGTTTCTTTTCATGTCCGTTCCTTAAGATACAGGTGCATTATCATTTGTAACAGCCTCACAGGCATTTCTAAGCTAACAAGAATATTTATCCAGTGTTTATAGCATGTAAAAGTTGATTTCACAGTGAGCCTTGCATAACTCTACTCCGGACCATTATTCTCTTTATGTGTATTGTTTTCAACCCAGTTATCAAATATCATCTTATTGTATTAAAAATAAATGTAAATAAAAAAGACAAAGGAGGTGAATGAAATTGATAGTTCAATTGTTATAATTGGTCATTACATTATCAATGTGACAGATTCTCTTTTAATAACATCAGTATTGTTGTCTAACTTTACTAATGGGAGATGGAAAAAGATTAATGAGTCAGTAACAAGTATCAAAATCTGTGTGCACTAATCTTTTCTTTATGAGGCAGATATATTTATTTTTATCAACTCTTTTTTTTATGGAAATTAATAATTCTAAATAGCCATTTTAGTAATGGCTTACATTATACACATCTATTAATATTCTGTGTGCATACTTCTCTTATCTATATGTTTTAAAATTTGGATAAATATATTGTTCCATCGCCTGTTTTCTTAAGGAATTTATTACAACCTATTTCATTTTTATATGGGATAACAAAATTCTATCTTACAAATTAAGGTATACTCCAAATGCAGATAAAAATAATGCTCTTTTTTATAAAATTCCAGAAGCAAACATGCTTTAATGTGCTTAATAACACAATCAACTCTAATAAATAGTGCTCAAAGATGCCTTTAAAAGGATGAGTATAATAATCTTAATACATGATATGGAAAATGCTGGTTAAACAGAGGAAGAGTTGGAAACACAGTTAAACATAATGTTTGTTGAGGCTAAGCATTTATAGCTTTCATTGCTGAAACAAAAAGCTAATTTTAAAGTATCTATTCAATATCCTATTTGTGCTGAATAAATGGTCCTTTACGAAACTAAAAATTATACAACAAATTATGAAATTGTTGCCATTGATACTCTCTGTCTATCTTTCTCTCTTTCCCTCACACTTTCACTCTTTATTTCAATGCTTTCTAATTAAAACGTTCTTCCATGTACATGCTATTCCATTTGTTTATTGTACAAAAAACAAGCTGTCCTACTTTGTAAGTTACAAACTAACATTCCAAAATTTAAACTACATACAATGTAATTTAATATATATTTATAGATGATTCATTACAAGAAAACATGATTTACTATTATTTATTGATGACTGTACATTTGTAGCCTCTGTAAAACACGTGTAGCCTGAAGCTATTATAGTGGCAACTTATTAAGTACTACCTTATCCTATATATCCTAAAGAGCAAATTAAGTTGTTTTAATGTGAAAAGAAGGAAAAACAAAGCTAAAACTCTGAAAATCATACTTTATTTTAATAAGCTTGAATAAAAATTATCCTCTCTGGTTCTCCATCAGTAATCTAATGTCTTAATTTGAAATATGCATAATATAATGAAAACATTTAAAAATATGTTGTGCAGAATGTACATATATTTATATAGAAAATTATTGTCGAAAAGTGATATTGCTTCTACAGTTATAAGTATTAATTATCTTCTAGAAATTTGACACATAGTGGTATTCAAAATGTCAGAATCTTTGATTGCACTGAAAAGTGAAAGGATGAGCTTATTTTTTATTATTGCAACACATGTATGGTACAATATATCATCCTTCTTCAGTATTCCTGTTATGGCTAACAGAAATATTATGTTTTATTCTAGAATTTAAAGTGTGTAACACAAATGAGACTTGGGTGCATATATATATTCATTTTAATTAATAGGTGTTAATTTATTTTTGCTGGATTTTAGATAAAATTACATATTTCAAAAGTTTTTGTCCTAAACATTTAAAAGTATAGGTGCTCATTTTCATGGTAAACCATGAACCACTTGCACATGTTGAAACAAATTGTAAGTTGAAACCAAAAAGAAAATGCATTTCTTCTGTTCTGCAGTGTATGCATGTTGAGTGGATTAGAGATGTTCAGTATTGGTTTGTAAAAGTCAGATCCACAACATGTAACTGCCTTCACTGTAATAAAATAAGACAAAATTTTAATCTATGAAATGCGCTATTTTATGTGAAAAAGGTAAGTAAATTACTATTACTTGAAGCTACCCTCTACCATCTGTAGCATATAGCAAAAAGTAAGCAAAAAGCCATTTTGGCATTCCTGTCAATGTAAGGTAAAAAAAATCTTTTATATTTATTTGGCATTTGGTTGAAATAGTGAATAAAGAGAAGTTATTCTTATTTTTGAGTTATTCTTATGATTTTAGCTAAATATATAGCTGAAAATTATTAACAACTTATTGCTCTATGAAATTATTCTCCTTTCCTAAGCATTTTGCTCAGTATTAACAGGCAACTTACCTCATTTGTTATTATTTAAGTGTTCTGGCATTAAAATTAATTGTACTTACCTATTTGTTTATCCTTGTGCCATGGTCAGGTTGGGCAATATTTCATCTTAGAAAGAGATCTTGCACCTATTGCTAAGTAGATAATTTTGTCTGGATTTAATGTAAAATATGTCAATTTACTCATACTTCATTACCCAGCAACCTGACCAATTCAAAATGCTTAAGTTTATCATTGTAGATGTGCTGCCAACATTTTATTTTTCTAAACACACGGAACCTCCGCATTTATTCCTCTTAGCAATGATAGTAGCACAAGGTGTCTCATAGTTGGTGTGTTGAAAGTTGTCAACAATCTTAAAGACACATACACCCTCCCACTTTCCTGCTCTTTATATCACATTACTACAAAGGTTAGGAATAGTTTATACTAACAAAAACATCTCACTTTTCGGCTTAGTGGTTTTATGTTAACCTGTGTGTTGCCAAAATAGGAAGGTTAGGCAGATTTGAAGATGAGTAGAGGAGGTAATATCTTCCAACATTTAAAGTAATGAATGTTGTAATAAGCATTTTATTTAAACAACTATATGTATTCTAAAATGAGTACCAAAAGTAAGTTATCCCTTTAAAGCAGGTTTGCAACATGAAAATGTAAATTTATGACCAATTTGGTACTTAACTATGATTATTTGGTTATTGAAAAAAGACTGACTACAGAAAACAAATGATATGGCCCAAATATAGAAGCAAAATGTTTGCAAAATACCTATACAAGCTTCATTGTTGTTGGTTCTTCTCCTTGAGTGCATATTGTGTAAGTGAGTCAATGTAAAATTCCATTGGCTCTTATATTTAAATAAACATCTACAAAACAATGAAGGAAGGGAAGAGATACCTGTAGTGATGTCTGATTCTTTTGAAGGTAAGTTTTTTAAATGCAAATCCATTTTTGAGGCTGAAGTACTTATGTAAAACTTCATGCTCTGTTACTTAATTGGGATTCGCACAGAATTTTTGCAATGATATTTTACAAACTTACAATAGAATCAATTGCATTATTGCTTCCTATTAGACATATTAAAAGATTATGCTTTATGCTCGTTTCCATTTATGGTTTCACCACAACTTTGGAAGGCATTCTACTGGCCTTCCCAGGTGAGTATGTATAGCAACAAGGAGGTGCATGTATCTGTTTAGCTTTTTGTGCATGCAGTGGCATCCTGTTTTATGTGCACAGTTCCAGATTACTCATGTATGAATATATAACTTTCAGCAACAGCTCTCATCAAGTCATCACTTATAATAACCATGTTAAAGTAATATATAACTAAATAAAACAATATTTTGCACCACATCCCCACGGAAAAATATTTTTAATGGCAACATAATGTAAAAAACATTATTACACTTTTTACTCTCAAAGGGGACACATTTACTAGGCATTATTGGAATGCTCTGTCCAATCTAAATATACAACTAAACAAAGCACTGTTTAGTACAATTTCTTCATGAAAAAGTATTTTTAATAACAATATAATGTAACACTGAAGTAAATTAATTTTTTATTCTCAAAGAGCATACATTTACTAGACATTATTTTAACAGTCTGTCCAATCTCCATTCTTGTCCAAATCGCTTAGGTTCTAGAAGAACTCTTGACTCTAAACACACATGTTCCCACATTTCATGACTGTTCCCAGAGGGTGAAGAGTGATTCAGTGCCTCGCCAGCTAAATTAGGTATTGGACAAAACTGAAGATTGGGCAGATTATCAAAATAATGTCTAGTAAATGTGTGCTATTTGAGAGTAAAAAGTATAATGTATTTAAGTTTTATATTATGTTGCCATTAAAAATACTTTTTCACAGAGAAATTGTGCCATACAGGGTTTTATTCAGTGATATATATTTAACATGGTAATTATATATAAGTGATGATAAAGCTATAGCTCAAAGTTATATATTCACATGTGAATTTTCTAGAATTGTGCAAGTAAAACAGGATGTCACTGCATGCGCAAAAATGTAAACATGCACCTCCTCCTTGCTATACATACTCACCTGGGAAGGGCAGTAGAATGCCTCCCAAAGTTGTGGTACAGCATAAATGGAATCGAGTGTACTAGTACCAACAATGTGTTACATATAAAGCTACCAAATTAATCACAAACTTTAAATGTAGCATCGACATAGAATCACTGGCTTTTGTCACTCCAAGACACTATGCATTGACTTATAGGGATAGCCACCAGAATGACGTAGAAAAAATTTAATTTATAAATAAAAAATTGCAATTAGGAAGTGGCTGTAAAATGGTGCTGAATTTGCAGCATGAGAATTATTAAAAATTGGTAAAAAAAAATGTATCACTTCAGTGGCATACAGATTTGGCAACTTTTAATAAAATTAATCTGGTAACTAGTGGTAATTGCTGTGTTGTTGGTGAGGGTATGTGACTGATTAAAAAGTATGAAAAACGGTTAATGTAGACTAGGTAGTTAACATCAAAATTCCTTATGCTAAATTAAAAAGCTAGTTTAATAAATAAAAATGTTATTGATTTATGTATACTTATATTTCAATTTAAAATTCTATACTATTCACTTAGAGAAAATTCTGCCCTTGCCCCCTTGCAAATATATGTAATTCTTTTTCACATTTAATGTGATTGGCCAAAACTTTATACTGTCTACTGCATTTGTTATAGTTGTTGTTGTTCAGCAGTGGTACTGGGGATTAATTGATCCACATCATTTTCCCTCTGGCTTCCCAATATAAAGTCTGTAAGTTATCATTTTAAGGCTTACTGGATTTATAAATATTGTTTCAGTCACTGTATAACCATCATTGTTCCATACTCTTTTTTCATGAGAGAACAATAAACAAGGCCAGTAGAAAAGTTTATTTATATAATACCTCATATCCAAAAATCCAAAGGTCTTATTCATAAATATTTGTATTGAAATAATGAATACATGACTTCAATTGTGTTGTTAATTTCAAAGTCTGCTGTGGTTGTTCATCCTGATAGTTTTACTTTCTTTAATGAAAGAAAGTTTACTAAATGGCTATCTTAACAATCAGTCAAATGCACAATGGTCAGAATTTGCTTTCAAATTCACAGCTGAAATGCACATTCTATGCTTGAATTAGACACTGACGTCATTTTGAGATAAGTTATTTTCACTTTTAATGTTTTATTTACTCTTCATAAACATGAAACTCTATACTTGAGACAATTATATTAAGCACTAGTCATATATATGTATATTGTTTTATGATACATTAAAAACTCATTTATAAGCATGTACTTCAGCATTAAGTTAAACAATTATTAACTTATAAACACATATAATGGCTAACAGTATTCAAAGCCAGCCCTGCTACCTTTATAGCTGTGACAGACTGTTCCGCATTTCTTATGTACAAAAATGTTCAACAATAGATAAACTTCATTAAGCAAAAGAAGTCAGCAATTGTAACTCAAATGTGCTGCCACTGCCTTTTTTAACATCTTTAGTATTGTTTGGAAATTAGCAAAAACTGGTTTGATATGACAAGTTTGAATTTTATACACCCATGACTACAAAGCTGATTTTACAATATTTAATAAAAGTAAAACTAATAACTAAAAATACAGAATGAGTAATAATTTTTATAAAGGATGTCACACATCAATCACATCAATGGTAAACTCACCACTGCTGGCAACCCTGGTCTAAGTAGATATGTATAGCAACTTATGAGTAAATTTCACATTCAATAAGTTTGAAAAGTTTGAGGCAATGGTTACTGTAAAGTAACAAAGTCCTTTCAGCATGCCAATTTTATTTTATAATAAATGCAAACTTTCTATACTTTGTGATCACCTGCACTACTTACATATTTCTACAGCTACATATTGGAAGTACCAACAAACATTGAAAATAATAATAATAATAATAATAATAATAATAATAATAATAATAATAATAATAATACTTGCTTGCTTGGACTGTCAATGCACCCTATAATATAAGCAACCAAAACACAGTATCACATGTTATGTAACATCATACTAAAGCTCATGAGCATTAAGATCTATGAAAAACTAAAAATCAACAAATTTCTTTAGATTAACTTAAACATTTTTATCTCATATGCAGAACATAAAACTAATGGAGCATATCAAATTTTGATGAATTATGACAAACCATTATTTTTAATTAATAGTTTTGATATACTAATACAAAATGTTCCTTATACCAAACAGTTATATTTATCTTAAAATTTCATTTTGAACTTAAAAAATACTAATATAAAGCAACTATTATGTAGACACTCATTACTTTAAGGGTATGAGGAAACAAAAATGATAAAGAATGGCCTTGAAGTTTAACACTGTTTTCTCTATATGACTTGGGTTCATTAAATGATCAAATGGAGCATTAAAAATGGATAGCATTAAGAAAACGACTGTATAACACCGAAGTACAAAATGTAAACATAATAAAACAGCAAAATGTATACATTTTTGTTGTTTGTCAAGTTTTGAACAATGCATTATTGTAAGGGAAAATAAATAAATATAGAAAGAAAGAAAGAAAGAAAGAAAGAAAGAAAGAAAGAAAGAAAGAAGAGGAATTTAATTGCTGTAATTTTAATGCAAGATTTGAATCTTTGAAGTGATTTTTTGAACCTAAGTTTGGTTAGCAGGACTCCTAGATGTTGTAATAAACACATCAATATGAAAGGCCAATCCCTGAATTTTGATTCAATTTAATAGTAACACATCCACATATTTCAGGTCCTTATTTTCACTGCTTGTAATATGGATTACTGATTAATTGCTTACATTGACAGCAGCACAAACAATCACTTGTAAACAAATTCCAAAAGGATTTTCTTCAATCAACATGCCTGATCACAGAGCAGTAGCAGTGTTAAGGGTTATGTGTCCACCATGGTGGTGTAAGGATGATGTTCCTGTTCTCATGCTGTAGGCCCAGGTATGAAAACTATCTGGGTCATACTTCCTGATTTTATTTGAGGTTTTCCCTTATCCTCAGAATGAATATCAGGTATCTTTACCAATTTAGGTGTAGAAAACATCCACCGTTCTTGGTAAATGACACCGATGGAAACTTATTCTTGACTTCCGATGCATTCAATGCATTTGCACGCTTGAATGAGAAAACAATGAACGAAAACCACTCAATGTCTTGAAAAATATTTTATATTCCTTTATGAATTGCACCGACTGCGATAAAAACTAGGATAAGTCAATGAACATAACAGTGGACGAATTTGGAAATCGTTTCCACTAGCGCTTGCAACCCATTTAAATGACCAGAAAACTTTGCAGCCACGTCATATCCATGAGCTACGAGCTTGTTCTCAGACTCATACTGAAAATCTGTATATACATGCTCACTTAACACAACTGAAGAGCGATTATTGCTGACATCTGTCAAGCCTAAATGCCTCTCGTAAATTTGATCCTCGTTTTCATAACGGATGATATTCAAAAGCTGAGATTATTTTGCAAAATTTGTCGTTTCGTCCAGCATTAAGGCAACAAAAGGTGCACGTTTTACTTCTTTCCTTATTATGTCTAGCATTACGTCACTATTGCTTTCAGTAATACAATTTTGAATTCGATTTGACATTACTTTGAAAACTTTAGCGCTTTGTAAGTGTGCGTCTAATTTGATGTCATACGTGGATAGCATGTGCAAGAACTCAATATAGTTTCCTCGATAAAGGGATTCATTATGCTCGTTATGACCTCTTGCTTTGCCAATAGGCAAGCTATGTCGGTCAATCGCTTCATGATTTCTCCATTAGAGTCAACTTCGGCATTGTATTTCAAAACATTCGATCTGCATTGTTCGCTTATTTGAAAGTTTTCGTTTTACCAAACTTTTTTTATCATATTTTACGAAACGTTTTCCATTTCGTTATTGCAGATAAATGTGATTGCGTCTTCTCATGTCCAATTTTTACTTTGTGAAAATTACTGATATTAGAGAAACCTACACTATTCCATACTCCCCTATAGATTTCAAAAACAATACAAGGCCAGCAAAATAATTGTTTTTTCGATTTACATGCAGTTAGCCTTTTTGAAGCATTGTGGCATTCAGTGTTTAAATTACGTACATAGTTTTTCATTTATGCACTATTAGAAACGTCCGGAGTAGGGCTATCCTTTACTATAATGTGTTGTTTTTCCTGAAAACCCAAAGCTCAGAACGAAGTACCGGTGCTTAACAAACAATCCAAAACACAACATTGTGGCTGCGGGCAGGCGTGACTAGTTGCGCTGCCGGATGGCGATTCAACTGATGTGAGATGCAGAAGACTTGTATTCTCAACCGAGGCCCTCTCCATGAATACTAAAAAGCGTAAAATACACAATATTGTTTTAATACGTGTGACACTTCACAACACACTTTAACACTTAGCTCATAATACACAAAGGCAATAAACGTACTAACATATTCTTTCCAACAAAAACGGATACACAGAAGTTGTTTACCAGCGTGCGCCCAACGGTGTGCCATTTATAGCGTGGCACCAAGAACACTTGAATTGTAGCTAGTCCTAGGCGGCAAGGGAGGGGTGAAGTGTTGGCTGGATGAGTCACTGTCCCCGCAAAGGTACAGGCGCTGAGCGGACTAAACCAGATTTATTTTGTCGACTTCTAAAGTTAAAACATGAAATATAATAAAGTATAAGCTGATGATACCTAGGGGACTAACCTAGTCCTACTAGTCCAGGACCACGCCCCTGATACCTATGGTTCAAGTCCCAATTGTGCTAATCAATTTTTCAAACCTGAAAAAAATTAGAAACGCTACAAGAAGATGATCCCCATGAATACGTTTTAGAAGTCGACATCGAGTATCCTCTAGAACTTTAGGATCTACACAAGGTCCAGCTTCCCTGCTGAGTGTATGAAGCCTAGGAGTCATCTACAAAGAAACTGATACCCCATTTTGGGCCTCGGAAGAAGTATGTAGTATTTTATATGACTTTGAAGCAAGCTCTTAATCATGGGTTGCGCTTGTGTAAAATTTATCGTGTACTACAACTCCGACTGTCTCAGTGATTAAAACCTGATGTGGAATTTAACAACAGACTACGACAACAGGCTGCAAATTATTTCGAGAAGGACTTCTACAAACTCTTTAATAACGCCATGTTTGGAAAAACTATGGAGAACCTGCGTAGTTGTATGGAAATACGGCTAGAGAAGAGAAGACTATGAAAATTTTTATCGCCAAGCCTACGTTTATCGATAGGACAAATTATGCTGCTAATTTAGCTGCTGTGCATATGGCCTCTCGACAGATTGTATACAACATTTCTATATACATTGGAATGAGTGTGTTGGACATCTCTAAGACATTAATGTATCATTAACATTACGATGTGTTGTTGCCATATTATGGAGCTGAAAAGCTGCAGCTTCCATATATGGACATTGATTGATTCATTCATACATCGGGTGACAGCTGAAGATGTGTACCAGGACAAGCTATTAGTTCTTGGGCATCTAGATACAGCTGATTACTCAGTCAAGCATATATGTCACTCCACCCGGAACAAAGGTGCTGGGAAAATTTAAAGACGAGGCTAATGACAAAATCATCCTACGCTTTGTCGGACAACGACCTAAGATGTATGCACTGATGTGAGATGCAAGGTTATCCAAGGTTTAATGACAAAACGTAGTGCTATTAAGTAGTACATTACATTTGACAGCTGCACAAACGGTCTTAAAACTCGAGAAATAATAAGAACGAATATGAATCTGATCCTGTCACGAGAGCATGCTATTACCACAGTGCAAGTGAATAAAATCACATTGACTCCTTCTGACGACAGAAGTGTTATTGCCGAGGATGGAATAACAACATATGCATATCTACATTACAGTCTTACAGACAGCACTTTAAAGGATGCAACCTGGACCTCTGGATGAAGATTTTCTCCGCGAGTCTACAATAAAGAAAATGGAAGTTTACTAATGTGCTGTGTGTACACCTAGCAGACACCTGGTGAAGAAATAAGAACAAGAAGATGAAAGGGGAGGCGCTAACCCTGCCATTAGGAGAAATCCTAGCCCTAGTCTCAAGCCTAGATAAAGGGGAGAGACGTCTACCCTTATAATCTTCACCTAATAAAACAATGATTAACTGATGAATCTGCTACACTTAGACAAAAAATGTAACCATATAAAACAATAAAGCTGACTAAAACATTATAATATCCCCTCAACCATGTGGATGGGTTAGTTTATACTACTTCTATATGCGCTCACTGTAAGTCTATACACAGTTTAGTCCTCTCTCCGTCTCACACACTAACTGTTTAACATATAAAAGTTTATAAGATTTAGAAAAAAAACGTATAAAGGTGTTGTATCATTGGATAAGAAATGTTTATACAGAATTAAATTAATCTCTGTATTACTATAAATATCTGTGATACTATCTGAATTACCATGTTAAAATTACTTAAATACCTGTGACAATAGCTGAATCACGTGAAGCTACCTTAAATAGCTCTGGTACGAATCGCTACTCAAATTACCACAAACACCTGTGATACTACTAGGATTACCCTAAATATCAGCGATACTAGTTGAGTTACCTGTTAAAATGGCTCAAATACCTTTGATACTATCTGAATTACCTGAAATTACCTTAAGTAGCTGTGATACAAATCGCTTTTCGAAATCGTCACCGGCAACTGTGATACTACCCTGATTACCCTAAATACCTACGATATTACCTGAACTAGCTGTATAATCATACGAAGCTATGCTACACCCAAGCCTTGGAATCTGTCTGCCTGTGATACTACCTGAATTACCCTAAATACCTACGATACTACCTGAATTACCTGTGTAATCTTACGGAAGTATACACACCCAACAATAGAATCTGTCCTCCTGTGATACTACCTGAATTAGCTTAAATACCTACGATACTACCTCAGTTGCCCGTGAAATCATACGAAACTATCCTACACCCAACCGCTGGAATCTGTCTACCCGTGATACTACCTGAATTACCCTAAATACCTACGATACTACCTGAACTAGCTGTGAAATCATACGCACCTATACACACCCAAACCATGGAATCTGCCCTACTGTGATAGTAGCTGAGTTAGCCTAAATACCTACGATATTACCTGAATTACCTGTGTAATCATACGGAACTATACACACCCAACCATGGAATCTACCGTCCTGTGATACTATCTGAATTAACCTAAATACCTACGATTCTACCTCAGTTACCTGTGAAATCATACGAAAATATGCTACACCCAACCCCTGGAATGTGTCTGACAGTGATACTATCCGAATTACCCTAAATACCTACGATACTACCTGAGCTAGCTGTGAAATTATACGCCCATATACACGCCCAAACCATGGAATCTGTCCTCCTGTGATACTAGCTGAATTAGCCTAAATCCCTACGATACTACCTCAGTTACCTGTGAAATCATACGGAACTATACAGCACCCAAACCACGGAATCTACCCGCCTGTGACACTACCTGAAGTACCCTAAATATTTACGATATTACCTGAACTATCTTTGAAATCATACGAAGTTATACTGCATCCAAACCATGGAATCTATTTACCTGCTGGATGCTAGATGGGGCCATCCTGGAGAAAACGTTCATGGTGTACATGCAGCAACCCTAGTTTCCCTAGAACCTATCCTCGTTTTCCCTATCTCTCATTTATAAACGCATTTCTCTCCTTCAACACCTTCTCCGCCTAGCCTCTCTTCTCGTTTTCCCTAACCTTCCCATACAAAACATATTTCCGCTTCTTTAACCCTCTCCTATCATAGCATCTCTACCAATTTTCCCTATCTCTCCCATATAAAAGACATATTCTACCTTTCATCCCTGTCTAGCCTAGCATCTCTCCTCGTTTTCCTATATCTCCCATATAAACGCCTACTCTGCTCCTCATTCTCCGTCTAGCCTAGCACCTCTCCTCGTAATCCCTACCTATGCATATAAAGCGCATTCCCCCTACTTCAGCCGCTGCTCTACCTAGCATCTCTCCTCGTTTTCCTATATCTCCCATATAAACGCCTACTCTGCTCCTCATTCTCCGTCTAGCCTAGCACCTCTCCTCGTAATCCCTACCTATGCATATAACGCGCATTCCCCCTGCTTCAGCCGCTGCTCTACCTAGCATCTCTCCTCGTATTACCTATCTCAGCCGTCTTTTCTAGTCTCCTTCCCCTTTGTCTAACATCTCTCCTCGATTTCCTATATCTCCCATATAAATCCCGTATTCTACCCTTCAAACCCTGTCTAGCCTAGCACCTCCCCTCGTAATCCCTACCTCTAGCATATGAAACGCATTCCCCTCATTCAACCTCTGTCTAGCTTAGCATCTCTCCCCGTTTTCCCTATCTTCCCGATATAAACGCATACTCTACTCCTCAACCTTTATCTAACCTAGCACCTCTCCTTGTATTCCCTACCTCTCTCATATGAAGTGCATTCCCCTCCTTCAGCCTCTGCTCTACCTCGGATCTTTCCTAGATTTACCTATCTCTCCCATATAAACGCATTTTTAGTCATAAACTGCGCTCGATCTCTCCTATCTATCCTACTAAGGTTAAAGCCAACATCTCGAGAGTAACCTAATGTAGCAACCTCTAACATTGAATTTAATATCAACAAGCTGGATAAGATAAACCAACGCTAGGCTTCCCAGTCGTCTTGTAAAAGATTTACACTCAATGTTTTCTTTGTCAGATTATCTGTTTTCAAATACTCATTGCATTTATTTTTCATTATGTTTCTAAGATTAAGCTATCTTTCTTGTTAAATATCCTTCACTAAAGAGAACTATGTTGATGAATTGTAAAACCTTTTACAGTATAATATGACTATTTAACGACTATCTCTCCGGATTCAATGTGATCCACGTTGTATTGGGCTAATATCAGTCAGTGTGCCTGTCTATTGTGTGTCTTTGAACAACATATCTCAATAATGAAATGTTGGATAAACACAAAATTGATATTTAAGTTAACCATCTTTGGAAGATGGCAAACAAGGATTCCAAAAAAGTCCACATACTCTCAAACTACCCTTTAAATGAAACATTTTTCATTATTTTGGAAGTCCTCAAAATGACTCCACCAATTTGGATTAAATACCGCATGTTTACAATATTTTCCTAAATAATGATTGGATTGTGAAGCGCAGGGGATTCGGTGCCGATCCAGGACTGAGGATATTGTACCGACGACCCACGAGGGGGCGCCCCCATAAGGAGGGATGAGCAGAAGGGAGACACCGGGGGCCGGAACCAGGAGTGACGGCACAGTAATGGTAGGATCTCTACGGTTTCCAGATTTAGAGCCCCTATAGTCGGACAAGCAGAGAGATGACTAAGCCCTATCCAGACTCCAACCCTGAAACAGATCAAACGGGGTAAAGAATGAATGAAATGGAGGGATAGGAAATTCGGGGATGAAAGAAACCACTCCAGCATTCGTCTGATGACCAGAGAAAACCCCCGAAAAAACCCATTGCTCAGAGTGGGCGGGTGCCGGGAATCGTACCCAGGATCTCCCGAATGCGGGCCACAGACGTTAGCGCCTGAGCCATCCCGCTCGGTTGGGGACTGATGAAATGTATGTTTGAATTTTCTGCGAATAGCCTCTGAAGTTAAAAGTTTACCACCTCCAAAAAATGTAGATCTCATTGAAAACACAATGGATGTGAAATATACAATTTTTGTGACAACCATTTCCGAGGTACTCTTTGCTCTTAGTTTGAACTTTTTGAAGAGCTAGTTTATTGTTCATTTATTTCTTGCGATGGCAAGCAAGGAATGTGGAATTTCGAGGTCAGTATAATTATAACGGGCCATGTTTTAAAGCTTTAGCTATCACCTCAGCCTCCTGTATAGCCCTTATAGTTACATTGAAATGTGTAATGAAACTATTTCTGCAAACGTTTGTCTGCTTTAACACAAAGTAAATGGAAAAATAATATTACTTTCTCTACTACGTATAGTAAGTATGGGAAGTATTGCATTCCACCCAAAAATTCGATACCGGGATTTCACCGAAAATATATGTTTTGAGACCCTCTGAATCCAAAAAAGGTATTTTTGGAAACATGTCCGCCTGTGTGTGTGTGTGTGTGTGTGTGTGTGTGTGTGTGTGTGTGTCTGTGAACAGCATAACTCAGAAACGTACATTCGGATAAACACCAAACTTGGTAGTTAGGTTCAGTATCTTCCAGAGAATCGACACGAAGATTTTCAAGAAAATACCCCCAGTCTAGATTACCGTTTACATGGAACATTTTTCGAAAATTTTAATTTTCTCAAAAATGGCCCTGACAATTTTGATTAAAATATCATATGTTTAAGATATTTTCATCACAAATGAAATGTATATCTCGAATTTTCTGGGAATGTCTCCAAAAGTATTCTTCATTGTGAACGACTTTTGCATAAGTGGTAAACCATAAGAGATAGACAAAAGTTTACAACACGAAAAATGTAGATCGCATTAAAATACAGTTTATGTCATATACATTTTTTTGAGTGAACCATTTTCGAGGTATTGCTTGTTATTTCCTTAAAATTTCCGATACTTATACTTTTTCTCAAATGCGAATTCGTTATTCATTTTTTTTTGTCCTGGTAATGCTAACAGAATGAAGTACTCCAAATAGCAATCAGCTCTTAAAATATTTGACTATCGCTTAAAACCTGTCATATTCCCCTTGCATCTACAAGAAAATTAGCAATAAGATTTAACATGAAGCATATGGAGAATAAGCGTTTGTAATAAAAGTCATGTGAGTGTAACACAACAGATTTTATTATTAAGTGTTTCTGTATATTTTGACGCAGCGGCTATGGTCCAAAGTTTTCGGAGGTTGGCGCCGGGCGGTCGGCGTAAACAACGATAATAACCAGGGTTAGGTTTTTTAGGTGTAAATTTCAGACGAAAAAAGGAAGGGAAAATGTGCTCGAATAAGGTGAAAAAAGGGACAATAAAGTGCTGGTTTATTTAAGGGGATGCATAGCTGAAGTTGCTATTTTCTATACTATCCATTCAATTAGGCTGAACGTTTAACCACATATTGGTCTTCTTTAGATGTAACGGTCGTGTGAATTTCAATCCAAAATCTTAATTAGTTTTCAAGTTATTAATTTTCAAAATATAAAACTATGGGTATATGCAAAATGCAGCACATGATGGATTTTTTTAAAAAAAAATATCTTATGATGCTTCTATGTCAAGGAACTACAAATCTGTCATATAATGTTTTTTCTACCATTCTTAGTTTAAGAGAATAAAAAGGTTTTGCAGTTTTATATTTCCATTTTTTCGTTTTTTCTTGTATACATTGTTATCTTCAAAAATTAGTAGCACAAAAAATATTCATTACACAGAAAAATTATTACAGTTTTATTTATAAATAAGCGTAAATATGTCAATATGAACGGATGAAAACTACATCCTGTGGAACATTTTGAATATGCAGAAATGCTGAAAATAAGAAACGCCCTAAAATCAAGTTTTAAAAATATAAACAGCTAGCAACCAAATGCGTAAGGATATTTAAGGTTTCGTAATGATCCTGAAACGTTTGCTAGGTCAAAAATAAAAGTGGATTATAAAACTACAATCAATGGAGAATTATTTGGGGAATATAATTTGTTTTCTTAGGTTTTTTGAGATTTGGGTTAATTTCAGTTGTGCGTTCCCTTAACTAATTCAACGATTTCTCTTTTCTCTATTCTAATTTATTGAACTACAAACAAGTACATCAAATAATCACTCATCAAAAGAAGGGAAAAGCATGAAGCGGTTGTAAGAGATTAAGCATCCCCACATTTTTAAAAGTAAGTCTGTTTCTATTAGGAGATAGAATGTCTTTGTAGATGCTAAAGCTTCTTTCAACAGCGGGACAAACCTTGTATTCACTCGGAATGGCAACTCTACAGATGTGGCGAATTCCTCAATGTCTGGATTCTTTTGAAGACTAGATTCAAGTTTGTCTTTGGCAAAGCCATCTAACTACTCCCTCACGGAAGTAAAAATATCCCATTGTTTTTCCTTTTCAAGACCTTGTTCTTCCAATCGTTTAATAGCTGCAGGCAGGTACCTGTAACTATGGACACAATATAGTTCCGTCTGCAAATTATGTATTTTCTCCGGTAACAGAAGTTGCTGTGCCTTGGAAATTGCACCTGCGTCGGATGGATCCAAAGAAAGCACAAACTCTTTAATTTTGTCAAAATTCTCACACAAGATAGCAGCACACTCAATCCAAGATCCCCAGCGAGTAATGACCGGGAAATTTGGAAGGGGCAGGCCAGTGATTTCCCTGTAGTAAAGAACACGGCTTGATGCGCGATTTGTTTCTAATGGATTCACAAACCCTGTGAAGGGCATGAGCCAAGCATGTCACATGCTTCAAGTTAGGAAATAAAGGTTACAATTGGTTAACAGCTGAAACCATGTATGGAGCCTGGTCCGTAACCACAAGAAGTTTTTCAAACTCGATATCAGTAGGCCAGCGTTTTTGGCAGAAGTCCATAATGGATTGCATTACTGTACTGGCATTGGCTTTCTGTAGCTCGTACATTTTTAACAACATGGGCTTAACTTTCTCCCTTGCTAAGGGAAAAACTAAAATGTTCAAAACATATCGTCCCATTGAGTTTATGGTTTCATACACAATGATTTCCACATCACAATCAGATACTTTCTCCTTGATTATTTCTTGGTAAACAGGGTCTATGTAGTATTTTCTTAAAGCACTCTCATCGGGCATTGACATCTTTGTGTATTTTTCAAGAAATCCCTTGAAAGCTGGATGGTTCACCTTATTGAGTGGAACTCCTGCTTGTGTAAGAGCTGCATACAAATCAATGTTTAATTCCTTCAAATTTTGGCTTTTTGAAGAACTCTGTTGAAATGCATTTCGTAATAGAGGTTGCCGTGATTTGTTTGCTTGAAGAGTCTTGTTCATTTGATGCTTAGAGCTAGAAATGTGTTGTTTGATGCGATGTTGCTGGTGGTTTATATCTAATAAAATTCCTGAATCACAAATAGTACATCGCATAACAGTTCCATCAGTGTCTATGAAATCTTGTTTGAATTCCTCAGCCAGGACAATAAATCGAGCACTGGACATCTTTGGCATGGTAAAATCATATATTAGTACACTCGTTTGGAGAGCTAACACCAGTTCACTTGCTAACACAATGCGAACTATCACACAACTCACTCTTGATCCCATTCGCTGTCCACATTCTCTTATAACACCAGAATGTTCTCATTCATGCTGGAACTTCAGTCTCAGCGATTTCTAGTAGTTTCGAGCAGAACCCAGTCTTAATAATTCTCGGAACTGCGCGGGTGAAGTTACTGCCGTCTCTCCTTCGCTTCTATGCAAACAGATGACGTCTCTCACAGTAACAAACTCACATTCACGAACAACAGGCTTCTGGTAGGATAGAATCACTCATTGTCAATTGCATCATTGCGGGCTACTTTATAGCGGTAAAGCGAGAGAAAGAGGTTTTCGTCGAACACACAATTATTTCCCATTGTTGCGGGTATGCTTTCAATTCCCGGGCGGCGTTTACTGTAAAAGGTAGGCTTACTATTCGCACGTACACAGCAAGCTGAGGGGATGTTAATTGAAAGTTAAAGAATAAATAGGAATGAAACTTAAAAGAAAAAAGGGGGAGAAAGTGGATTATGGGCATGGTTGGGGGTAAATGGGATAAAGGTGCCAAAAAGGAGTAAAGTCCCAAAAAAGGGAAAAAGGTGCGAGAAAAAATGCCTCTTTTCGCAACTAGAAACAGAATTTCACACTGTGATATCTTTCCGCATAGCTTTAACTTACCCTAAGAAAAAGGTGTGCACCTAAAAATCCTAACCCTGATAATAACTGTCGCTCGCCAGCGTAAACACTGCGCGCTGCGAGTTGGTGACGCCTGTTGTGAACGTGCATAGAGTATTACTCGGAGCGACGGGTTGTGGAGGTCTTGTGTTCGACTCCCGAGTGAGGTGAGCCGTCTGGCGTGAAGAAGCTACGTCAAGAAGAAGTGAAGTGACGAAGAATTGAACTTTTTCACCTCAGTGATGTGATAGTGTGAGTGAAGTGAACTACCTGTGAAATTGAACGAGATGAAAACAAAACAGTGACAATAAAAGTAGTGAAGGGTGACAGTTGAAAAACAATGGACACGAGTGTGTGTGTGTGGGGGGGGGGTTGTGGGGTGGGTGGGTGAGTGATTGCGAAAGATTAAACCGGTTTTGATAATCCTTTGACTCTTGAAAGCTACTATTCTATTAAACGCCTCCTAATTTTAGATCCTCAGTTACTTCTCATTCTTCTTCTTAATTAAGCTATTCACTTTTCAGCATTTGCTTCGGATTTCTGTCCGCCATAGTGATCTAACGTTCCACTGTCCATCTTTTATGCCAAATTTGGCCAAATATTTTTTCAATCATTTCACCAACTTAAAGCAGCCTTTTGTTGTTTCCTTCTTCCTGTGGGAGACACTCCTTATTCGTCTGGGCCATCTTTCCTCCTCCATTCTTTGTACATGTCGTATCACTGCAATATCCGTTCTTCAATTCTATTTATCTGCTTCCATCCCTGTTCTAATAACATCATTCCCAAATGCTGTAGTTGAGATACTCTCATACTTCTACATAGCCCAACCATTTCTTTACTCTCCAACTTTTTCTTCCATCTGTCATTGAGAGTCCAACATTCTGTCCATGCATAATACACGCTCCATCACTGTTTTCAATTCACTAAAACACTAAAAGGGATTTACAAAGCCTATGTAGCAGAATGCAAATACCTTGGGGGGATAAAAGAACGTGTTTGAGAAGAAGGCTTTGACAAGTCATTGAGAATGCCCTGGAATGGAAAATAGTTGTTATTCCACCGAAAATGCACGTAAAACAGTAGAAAGGATGCGAATGTTTCACTCCAAGTAATGTACAAAATAGTCACGAGCAAGAACTGAGAAAATATAACACACAGCAAAGCAAGAGCAATCGGATTTACTTATTAATATATGATATGTATACGGTAGTTACCATGGCAACTGCTGTGTAAGAGCACTTGAATACCCTAACTTTGACACCTTGCGGATTTATTGGTTATTTTCTCTTTGAAAGCTATTAGACCTAACATATATGTGGTACTTTAAAATCTCCTGCGCTGCTCTTTTAAGCTTAATTAAACATGGCAGCAGCACCCTAGCGCATCTTACGAAATAATATAATACTGATACAGGTAATTACCTTATGGGACAAAATACATAGTGTCGTGCACACTTGAAGAAGTGCACTAGCCAGCAAAGTGCTTCCCGCACTCTACTTCCACTATCATAACATGTTTACATCAATGGCACTAGGTGGTACAACACTACATCAGAAGTGGTAATGTGCACAAGCGCAAAAACGTCTAACGGTTTCTCCATACCATCCATAATCTCAACTACAGTTTACACATTATTTTGTTTTTGCTCTAACACGGTGTACATAATTATGTAGACAACAACAAACATCCACAAAATAACCCTTTCTTTCGTCAGAAAAGTTATGCATTATTATGATTATGATTATTATTGTTGTTTTGAACAGCTATAATTCTATCAATTTGTTAGTAATCATAATATTATGCAGTAGATGTTATTTCACATTTTCAGGGCTATCTGACTAAAATTTTGAAAACATCCAAAACGTACACTTACGAGCCGCTACTCATATTTATGCCAAAATATTCTAAAACCCTAATGTAAAGAAACTTTTACTGTGTTTTATATTTATGTTATAATTGAGATCATTATCCTCGTATACTAAATAACTCTATAAAGACAGAAAATTGTGTCCAGAGTAACATCAGAAACTAGTCAATAATATCTTATAATTAGTAAGTGAGAAGATTATTTTTTGAATGGTTTATTTCCAAAATACTTAACTCGCAGTTTCACCTCTATTTCGTTATATATTGATGTTAAGGGTAAAATGTGAAACCTATGTAGCCTTTATGTTGTTAAGTAACCGCAGGACCTAAGAAAGGGTACACAGGTTTGGTTTACACTCCACCTACTGTGATTGTCTAAAAATGACTCCGGCATTCTGATAAACTGTTTCACCGCCAAAATGTGTTTAATAGTCTTATAGCTTTCCAGAAACTAGAAGACTGTCGAATGGGGGTTAAAGACAACAGAAATGCAATATCCTCCATATTTTTACCAATTTCCGCGAATATAAGCTTTCCCCCCATCCGTTATTAAGAATACCATGGGGCTGTACGAAACAACAACTTATAAGGAGTGAAGGGGAGGATTCAGCATAAAAATGCTGTACAACATTATACAATAATTCCATAAAGAAAGGATGAGAAGTAAATGAAATTAATTAAATCTGTCATTTGAGGATTAAAAATACTACTTGTACAACGTCAGGTAGACCCGCTAATGTTTGATAATTGTTATTTTTGCTACTAATTAACCTAGAGGAAGTACTGCATTCCACACAAAAATTCGATATAGACATTTCACCGTAACTACATGTTTTGAGGTCCGTAATTAAAAAAAAAAGTTTTTTCAAAAAAGTCCATTTGTGTGTGTGTGTGTGAACAGCATAACTCAAAAACAAACCTTCAGATAAACTTGATATTTAGGTTCAGTATCTACCAGAGATGCGACACTAAGGTTTTCAAGAAAATTCTCCCTGCCCAGATTACCCTTTACATGGAAATTTTAATTTTTTCTAAAATGGCTCTAACGATTTTGAGTAAAACATCATATGTCTAAGATATTTTCATGACAAATGAAATGCATATCTCAAATTTTCTGGGAATGTCTCCAAAAGTATTCTTCATTGTGAACGACTTTTGCATAACTGGTAAACCATAAGTGATAGACAAAATTTTACTACACAAAAAATGTAGATCGCGTTAAAATACACAATTTATGTCATATACAGTTTTATTGTTGAGCGAACCATTTTCGAGATATTGCTTGTTATTCCCTTAAATTTTCCAATACTTATACTTTTTCTCAAATGGGAATTCTTTATTCATTTTTTTGTCCTGGTAATGCAAAGACAATGAAATACTCCAGATAGCAACCAGCTCTTAAAATATTTGACTATCGCTTAAATACTACCATATTCCCCTTGCATCTACAAGATAATTAGCAATAAGATTAACATGAAGCAAATTGACTCTCAGTGAAACAAAAAGTCACTCGCAGATACTTGAATATGTACAGTTGTGTTTCTATGTAACTTTTAGTAAAGTGCTGACAGGAAACCGCAGTTAGTGCAATACCCGTAATGACGTTGTCTGAATATAAAGAACACACGTTCCGGAACCCGTTACGAGCGTGGTCAGAATGCCGTGTCAGTCGCGTAATCTTAGAACAAAGTTTATAGCCGCATGAGAATGCTATGCAAACTCTCCCTAACATAGTCTCACTGTAACGTTTTAATTGTATCAATTAGTGTTTTAAAATAAGGGCAAAGATTGCTATGAATGGAACAAAATTTCGTATATGCGGCGTAAGAAAAATTAACGATATATATTTACTATTGAGGTTAGAGAATAATAAAGTACAACACAACCTCGGTTATAGGTTTTCAAAGGGAGGCTAAAATAATGTATATATGCGAAAATGTAAAAGTAAATTTTCTTATGACTCTGAAAGTATCTTTTTAGATTATTAGTCAAATTTATTATGCATTATTTAATATAAGGAAACAATAAATGAAACAAACATAAATAATAAACGAAATACTATATTTATAGTACATTCATATTTCTACCGTCCTATTTCAAACTACAAAAAGATTCAGATCATTGGTTTAAACAAATCGTCAATTTTTCTTTGATTTTTCCATATAGTCACTAGACGATTATGTGCACTAATCACAGAAATGCTGTCGTCATTTAGTCTTCGCGCTGATATAAATCGCTGCTTCATGCACACTGGGAACAACTTCATTATTTAGGCTACGTCATCATCAGTATCTTCAGATACAAGCTGGGGAAGAAAAAAGGTTTAGTAAGTATCTGCGAAATATACCTCATAGATAGGGACCTGCGTTTTTCGTTTTATTTTTTGGTGGAAATCGGGGTTCTTTTTGGAGAATTTCGCGTTATTTTTTCAGAATTTCGCGTTGTTTTTACTACTTTTTATAATAATATCTAGCGATTTTAAAGATATTTTTTCATGTAAATAAATTATTGAAGAACAATGTGGAGTTTTATCTTAAAAACACACATTTTTAGCATTCAATTATCACTAAAGAACACACAATATGAAAGAAAAATAGATAATATTACTTTTTCTAACTGGTAAAGGAGAACACTATTCTGCTTTCCTGTTGCAACCCAAGCCACTCAAAACTCCTGAGTAGCAAGAAAAGAAAATTTCACAGCCAACATTAGACACTGATACTACAATGACTGACTGCTAAGTCCCACTGAAATGGGCATAATACAATTAAAGAAAAGTAAATTATGCTGTGTTTTCTAACTGTTAAAGGAGAAAATTGCCATAATGTTTGCATTTTCTTCTTTCATGTTACAACGCAAGTCGCTCAAAACTCCCAAGAGCAAGAAAAGAAACGTTCGCAGTCAACATCAGCACATGGATACCACAATGACTGGAGAGCTCTGCCACTAAACTCAAGATGACTGTCAAGTAAACTACTCAGAACTTCCACAATATTTATTATTCCATCTGCAACATAATTTGATTGGTTTGCTCTTGAAGTTCACTGTAGCATTTGTGATTACTGAATCATTCTCATTTTTAAAGAATGGAATAGACTTCACTTTTTTCACTAGTACTGAATCGACACTACTGTTAATGATAAATACCGGACTAAACACTTCAAGTGCTGAATACAACTTATTAGCAGGGTTTTCAACCATCAATAACGGCAATTTTGCAATTGCTAATGCTGCAGTGTTTTTCATAACTGATCTAACATCTGTAGCGATATTTCCGCTGATTAAAAACACTTAAAAAGGAAGTCTATAATTATATTTTAGGAATTATTAACAATTAAGTAATATTCAATTTAATAAATTTACTCAATTTTAAATCCATAGGTTTCAAAATTGTATCAATCGAAAGCCCTTCATAAGCTGTAAATATGTTTTAAGTTCCATTATACAGTAAAATAAATAAAGGCATAATTGCATGAGAAAAACTGCAAGATTTAGGCAAGAATAAGAGTAGCTTCGTTTTAGACTGTCCATTATGTTTACTAAGAGTTGGGTCATAAATATCGAACCTTCTTTTGTACTTCGTGGGTGCGAGACAAGTTTTCAAGCAAACAGACGCTATGAGCGAACGGACATTTCCTACAGTTAAGCTTTGAATTTTCAACCAGGGAACCAATAAACGTAGAGAATAAGTGCGAGAACCAATGGAAACATAGGAAGACGCTGTGACATGTATTAAATTTGGAGGAGAGCAATCGTTGAGATATGGGAATGCGAGCGTGGTTTTTGAGACAGTCTGCCATGATTCTCCGGTAAGGAAACACGCATCACGTTGAGTCAAAATTGAAAAGAAAAGGATAAAAGTTCCAAAATTTATGAAGTTCCGCACCACAGTGTAATCATAAAGTAATGTGTATGGAATAATTATATATCAAAAGAACGGTGATAGAGCGCCTTAAATAATTAGCCGGAGCAAAACGTTAGGGGACCAAAGGGTGAAAATATTCTTATATAAGAACCGTACGGGGTAGAAAAAGAACAAGAATCTTGCAGATTTTCCTGGCAGGAATACGCATTTTAGTGAGGAAGTGAAAACGTTTTCTTCAAGAATAATATCTTAGTGTCACCCTCCCGCAATCCTACCCTGACAATAACAGTAGGGAATTTCAGACTGACTCGCCGACAGTTGACCCTGAGATGCGACGTCCATAAGTGCTTCCTGACTGATATCGGCGTTCTCGAGTCCTGAAGACTCACCTACAACGACGCAGGGACGAGATACGACGGGGAGGTAAGAGTAACACAACAAAGTAGCGGCAAAACGCATCTGCGCTTCTGACGCAATTTAGCTTCTCTTCTGTTTCGCTATAAAAATTCCCTTCTTTTGCTACTTTAAAATTTTTCAAATTTTCCTGGGTTTTCCATTAAGTGTAGGCCTTTTTGGGTATGAAGATCCTTCTAGTTCAGTGATGCAATCCAGTAAATCATTGGCCTTGACGAATGTTGTCTCCACTGAAATTATACTTCATCAGTCGTCAATGATTTCATGAAATCGATACCAGCATTGCTGATTGAGTCCAGATCTTCTAACTGCACGAACTCAACTATATCACGAAGATGCTTCTCGACGTAGAAAACGGCCTCAAACCAAGTATTCCAACTTGTCAGCACTAGTACTGGAAACAGCATAAGTTTCTCAGATGGATACTTTTCTTTGGGAAATCGAACATACAAGTGTTTTCTCTTTCTCGTATTTAACCTTAGCCACAGCTGCACTAAGTTTCGTCGGTTCTTTCGTGAATATGCATCCCTTACAAATTTAGCCGGCATGCCCAACACTGAATGTGAACTGCATCCTCTCCGAGGAAGACAGTCAAGGAACTGAAGCACTTTGTCATGTATTTTGCACTGTCGCTTACCAATCCGAAGATATTGTTGTAGTTAATAGAGTAAGTACTTCTGTACAGAATTAAGTATTGCCCTGCTGCATGATTGTGCATCAGTTGCTTCCGAATATGTACATCAGCAACATACAACTGCTGCTCTATTTTTGGTTCAAGAGGACGAAATAGCACGACAAATACACATCGACCCATCCGATCTGTCGTTTCGTCACATAGTAACATAATCTTCTGACCACAGACTGCTTCTTTAACTTGTTGATCTCTTTCATCTCTCAGCAGTGGAACATACTTCTCTCTTAACAATCTAACTTGCGGCAAATTTCCAGCACCTATTAAAAAAATGTTACAAATTAATGTTACAAAGCTCCGTTTCTGAAGTGACAAATAATAATATAATGTCGTCAGTGATATATTCAACGTACCTTCAATAGGTAAATTCATTCATCCATTGTTTAATAGCAGGGTCTGGACTTTCTCTAGTGCTATATTCGCTTTAAGTAAAGACTCCGTAGTCCTCTTGGCAAAAGTATACCTTGCAATAACTCTTTGTTTGCTGCAAAATTACACAGTACAATACTCTGTTGCCTCTTATGACAAGAGGAAGTACTGGCTGTAGATGACCTCTTCAGTCGTTGGTGTTTCTCACTTCGCACGTGCTTGGTATACGTATCTTTTCTATCCCAAGGTATCGTGCAGTTACAGTATTGACACATTATGGTTTTTGAATCGGATGCATATAATCCGTCATTTTTAAATTCAAGAGCCTTTCCTTTACTCTAACGCTCACCTTGGGCATAATACTAAACGTAAAGGAACACAGAGAGTAAACAACAATGCCCTGCAAGACCGTTACTGACGAGTTTCTTGAGCAGAATGACGCACGTGCACGAGTCGAGGTGATGGATTGGGAGAACAAGTTGACCTTGTAAGACTGTGGTGCAGTGTTTCCAAGCGACCAGTCGCCAAACACCGCGAATTCGCATTATTGTGCATATAAAATTGTCTCAGTTCGTTTTATTTCGCGAAATAAATCTGTCTACTTTTCGAATTGTTAACAACGTTATGCACAGGTAACCGTTTTCCAAGCATTTTAGCGAATATTTTTTAAAAAGTTGTTGTTATCGCAAACGTGAAAAACATAGGGACTACTTATAGAAGTGGATAACTAGAACCGTGTTATTTTTTTTAACAATAAACACGAAAACTGTTTTATAGCTTCGATTAGAAGTATCTATATGTTTCATAATAAATGCAAACTAAATCCTTCTGTAATCTTTTAGTCAATTTTCACGAATTTCTCGTTTTCTCGCGAAAGTCTTTATTTCCTCCATAAACACGGATATTGACATATTTAAACATTAATTAGATATAGTGGTAATCAAAGCCTTCAATTTTGTTTTCGAGACATAAAAAATTACTTACACATTTGTTATCAATTTCAATTTGGTAAAGATTATGTTTAAGTACTACACGCATCTCAGAATAAAAATAATATGTAGGTACTTGTGCGTTATATTGAATTCTGAAATGTCCAAAATTTGTATCAGGTTAATAATGAAACTGTATGCTCTGTTGACATTTAAAACTAAAGATAAGCAGTTTCATAAATATTGTGAGATATATGTTCAAGCTTTATGACTGCCATTAAATGCAGACAGTGACAGATTTTCTTCGCACTATAATTTGGTAGTTACTGAAGAGATCTTCAATGGCCTGAAAGCTCTTGTAACTCTTGTATGTTGCAATCTGTTGCCATGTAATAAACACCTCGGCTAAATAATATTTAATTTAATATTTCCTACCAAACATTTATATCCTTTGTAAATAACTAGCATCTCTGTTAAGCCTTGCATAAACCACTAGTAGTATTAATAATTCAATTTTACGGATAATACAATAATGTTGTATTGTGAAAGATAAGTTAATCGCTTTTGTCCAATGAATTTCAGACTCAGTTATTATGTGAACCACGTAAAGGTTTTGTTTTTTCCTTTTATCACGAAATTGTGTTGTAACATTAACAAGAAAATGCGAAAATTTAAAAATGAAGCACGAATTCTTTAAAAACTTATCACTAATAAAACACGCCCCTGTGGATAATGTATGCGAGGCCCAACTGTAGTCTGATTTGGAATTGTAAAGAGATAAGAATATGTTATGTTCAAGTCTTGCAGCCATATAACAATGTAATGCGTTTATTCTCAGGTCCATAAAACTGTTGGTGAAGGTCAGAGCTCGTCATGGACTAACATATGAAAGGTGCCAGCAGTCGAAACTATAAATCTCATGATGTGTCACTTTCGCAAACACAAAATCGTGACAGAGGTCTGTTTACAAAAGGACAATGCTAAGATAAACGGAACATTTAATTTAAGACCGTGTAAAACATGAGTTATCTTGGAACGTTTCGGCTAATGAAGCTAGAATTTTCATTTTTGAAACTCAAACGGGAGATTATCAAGAAGACATATAAATATTGGCATTCGTAAAAAATTCGAAATTAACCTCTTTCATAAAATGTTCAGTGCTAATTTGATTCTATCGCTCGGTGGAAAATTAATGTTTTCACAAAAGTTGCATTTGGAACCATATTTATTGTTAATTCAAAGCTAATGCGGTTATTAAAATGCATTATCTTGCTCAGTTTAAAAAATGAATTACTGAGAAGTGGTTAGAAAAAATCTGATGTGATACATTCACATGATTTTCCCTTCCCACTCTCTGGAAGCAGTTCCTACAAAAGTTTATCATTTTATTTACTTCATGTTAAAAGTTAAATTTAAATACTTTTATTCTACATTTCATTGTAGGTGAAAGAGTGATACATCAGGTTGAAGCAATAGTCAAATCTTTCTAAAGTTGGTCGCTCTGTGATTACTTTGAAATTCCATGTTTCTTGCATTATGACGAGAAAAAAATTAACAGCGACTTACCACTTCAAAAATGTATGAAGTACTTGGAAATTCAAATTGATAGCAATAAATATCTCGGATATGATAACTTTCAAAAACCCAAAAAAATTTAACATTAATTTTGTATCTTAAGGAGCATTTTAAAAGCATTTGTCTATCTTTTAAGGTGTTGGCTAATGTTTGCCTCAGAATTCCATACTCATGGTGACATCTGAAGAGGGACAGCACTTCAAAATATTTTATCTGTCGCATTCTCATGGCTTTCTCTACACGCTATCATTTATTTTTATAAGATTCTACAAACTATTCTTACACAAGCTTACTTTTCTATCTACCTCATATTAGACGAGATAAACGTTTGCAAAAATAGTTTCATGACACATTTTTTATAGATACAAAGGGAACAGTTGTAGTCAAATGCTTAAGAACTGGTAGCTATATACTGGCCTTGAAGTTATATGCTGTTTACATGACATCCGAGAAAGAACCCAAGCTGACAGTACTTAAAAATGAAATAAAGCATTGAAAAATTCGAACAAATAATAAAGAATATCTCGGAAATGGCAGTTGCCGCAAAAAAAGTTGAATAAACTGTTTTAAAGATACCTATATTTTTGTGCAATACGTTTGCGTTTATCGCTTATGATTTACAATTATACAAAATTATAAAATTATACATATAAACATTATTTGTCAAGTAAATACCTTAATATTGTAATAAAAATCATTATATCTATGTATGAGAAAAGCAAGAACTTTGAAAAAAATGTTATATAAAGTGCAGCTTAGGGTTTTTGTGGTTTTTGCGTGAAATGGAATACTTCCTCTACTTAGTAGGTACGTGGTAGAGAAAGCCAAAATGACAAATATTGACAAATTGAAACCAATAACTGATATCTAGGAAATGGCTGGTGCTACAAAAATGTTATTTAGAATACCATGTATATTTTAGAAACCTACAACTTTATGTATACGGGTGTTTCTATGTATTTTGGTTTACTAATCATACAAAACTATAGAAAATATTTCCAAATAATGAAAGTGCAGCATATTCCCAGAAAATTGAAGATGTTCGTTTTATATGCCATGTAAGTCTTAAATATATATGTGATATTTAATCAAAATTATAATTTTTTTTAGAAAAACAAAAATACCCAAACAATTTTCCACTGAAAGGGTAGTTTGGAGTGGGAGTATTTCCTTGAAAGATGTTCTTTTCGCATCTTTGAAAAATCTGTACTCAAATACTACGTGTGATGATGCGACATTTCGTCCTTAAGGCATGCTGCTTGCCCATACAGACGGACCTTTTTTCTAAAAATGCCTTTTTGGTGGAATTATACTTCTTCTAACTACTGGGTACGGGTAGGAAAAATAAAAAGGACAAACAATTGAACAATTCAGAGCAATAATAGCAAATATCTTAAAAATGACTTATGTCACAAAAACGTAAAAAATTGTGTAATTCAAAGGGATCTAGATTTTTTGTGCAGTAAGGTTCTGACTATCGCTTAATGTTTACCGGTTATGCAGGATTATGCAAAATTCATTCAGAATGAAGAGGTCTTCCTAGGCTCTTCACAGAAACTTCAATATGTACATTTTATTGGTCTAGAAATGTCTAAAAGAATGGTATTTTAATAAAAAAACAGTTGAGCCATTTTTGAGAAACAAAACAAAAATAACAAAAAGGTGTGTAATGTAAAGGTTAGTTTCGAACTACGGGATTCTTATTTTAATCTTCGCATGTGTCTTTGGAAGGCACTCAACCTAGATACCTATAATAGATAAGTAGGCGAAATATACATAATTCGATATCGAGATTTCACCGAAAATATGTGGTTTGAGACTCCCTAAACCATGAAAAGTAGTTTTGTTTTTCTATCACGTACATAGTAAGTACAGAAGGTATTGTATTCCATTCAAAAATTCAATATCGATATTTCACCAGAAATACGCCATGTTTTTTTTCCGCCTCTTGAATCCTCCCTCCCCGAAACTTTTTTTTTAGAAAAGTGCCCGCTTGTGTGTGTCTGAGATTAGTATATCTCAAAAACGAAAAGTTGAATATGCACCAAATTTGGCATTTAGGTTCAGTACCTTCCAAAGATATGACATGAGTATTTCGAAGAAAATCCCCACCCCAAGCTACCCTTTACATGGAATATTTTTCGAAATTGTTTACTTTATTAAAATGGCTCAAACGATTTTAATTAAAATTTCATATATACAGAGTGTATCTTTATTGGTGTCATATATTTGGGGGACGTGTTCCTGGCATCAAAACAGTAAAAAAAGATCGTATGTACATGGGTCTGAAGATCGACCGTTTCGTTGCTATAGGTCAAAGAAGATGTATTCCATGAGTGAACAGACAGATATGCACTATTACGTATGGCCATGCACACGACAATGCAGCACGATCACGTGAACTTTATGCAGAAAGGTAACCTGACAGGCCGTTACTGTGTACAAGAACACTCGCACGAATTCACCAGCGCTTGAGAGAGAATGGCGCATTTGAGAGGAGTACTAGGGATATTGGGAAACCAAGAGCGGTACGAGGCATTGAAGAACGAGTTCTTCATGTTGTGGATGCAGATCCATCACAAAGCACAAGACGTATAGTTGTAAGGGAAAGAGTTAGTCGTATGACTATCTGGAGAATTCTGCATGAAAATCTTCTGTACCCGTATCACCTTCAACGTGTTTAACGATTAAATGAGGCGGACTTTGAGCCAAAAAGACGTTTCTGTCAACGCATGTTACAGCAGTGCGCTGTGTTCATCACTTTCCTAGCCTGTATCTTATTCACGGATGAGGCTGGTTTTACTCGCGACGGCATCTTCAATTTTTATAACACTCATAACTGGGCATTTGAAAATCCTAATGAAGCACGACAGGACAACCATCAACAGAGATTCTCTCTCAATGTTCGGGGTGGAACATTCATGATCACCTTATTGGTCCCTACTTCTTCCCTCCGCGTCTGAATGGACAAATCTATCTCCAATTTCTCAGAAATGAGCTGCATCACTTAACTGATAATGTGCCTCTGGACATCATCCAACGAATGTGGTTTTTACAAGATGGTGCTCCAGTTCATTTCGGTATGATGGTTCGTAAGTTTTTGAATGATCGATTTCCGCAAAGATGGATTGGTCGAGGGGGACCCATTGCATGGCCTGCTCGATCGTCTGATTTGAATCCAATGGATTTCTTCGTCTGGGGACATTTGAGGTCCTTGGTTTATGCGACTCCTGTACCTGATGTTGACATTTTGGGTAGACGTATCCAAACTGGATTTGACCAAATACGAAACACACCAGGAATTTTCAACAGAGTGCGCCAGAAAATGGAACGCAGGCTTACTGCATGTATCGAAGCAAGAGGAAGCCACTTTGAGCAATTTTTGTAACTGTCGATTTTTGTGTTGAAACTCTGAAATAAATGATTTTCAGACCCATGTTCATTTCAACTTTTTTTACTGTTTTTATTTCAGGAACACGTCCACCAAATATATGACATCAATAAGGATACATTATGCATGTATATATGTATATATAAAGGATATTTACATGACAAATAAAACGTATACCTTGAATCTTCCCCTTTCTGAAGGAGTTTTGTATAATGTTTAGCGATAGACGAAAACGTAATGCACGAAAATGTAGATCTCTTTAATACATACAATTTATTTCAAATAACCTTTTGTGACATCAGCCATTTCCGAGATATCCAATATCAATGTTTCGAATTGTTCAATGCTCAGCCATTCTTTTAAAGTCCAATCGATTTTCAGTTGTTTCTCGTGATGCGCAGTAGGACGAATCGCAAATCTAGTTGGAAAAAATTAGTAACCTTTTTCATATTGTGTAGATGTAGATATTTGAAACTTTTCATAGGAGGTACAAGTAGCATGCTATTATTATACAGCTGTCCATAAAAATACTGTCATACTCCAAATTGGCACTACGTCGTCTTGGATAATCGTATTTAAATGAAATTGGTAACTTTCCAAAGAAAAACTCAAACATTTTTGTGCATGTCAACAATGGACAACAATGCACGGGATCGCGGGAATCAAACAGAAAAACTAAATTCACTGACGTTTGTGATTGTCGACATAGGTTCATTGTCAATATTTAGCAGGCAGGTTACATGTGAATGTTTACTTTTAACATTGTGTAGTTATTAAAGAGGTTTTAAGGAGTCATGGCTATCCCACAAGAACGTAAATTGAGTTTTATTTATGGACACTCTTTAACTACTATGGTCTTTAGCGTCCCATGTGTTTTGGAATGTCATAGCACGCAGAGTCTGGTGCAGATTCAGCGTGCTCGGTTTCAACATGCGGTTTCACAGACGCAACGTCAGTTTTGAAGCGGTACCGTGAGTATGTGGATCGTGGTTGCATACATCATCAATGGAAAGACCATTCAGGGAGATTATCTGCCAATGCGGGAATTGTGCAACAGGTGTGGGAGGTACGTAGTCATAAGAAGTCTGTCGATAGAGCCGGTCAGCAGTTAAACATCCCTAAATTCATCGTATCTAAGATCCTGCATACGCGACTGAAGTGAGATGGTGGTGTTCTGAGTTCGAAAATGGCCGTGCAAATCTGCATGACAATGAGCGTGCGGGAAGACAGCATGTATAGGTAACTGATGACAATGCTGCCGCGTGGAAGCAATGGTGAAAGCAGAGCGGCGCGTGCGCATCAAAGACATTACTCAGGAGCTTTAAATTTATTTTGAGAGTGCTTCCGACATCATTCACGAGTGCTTAGGGTACAGGAACGTTTCATGTCGTTGCAGTTGGATGACGTGATGAAAGGCAAGCGAATGATTGCTTTGAATCATCTGCAACGCTATGCCGAGGAGGGTCACAATTTCATGGATCGCATTGTTACAGGCGATGAAAAGTGAGTAGGTACTGCATTACACACCGGAATCAAAACAACAGAGTATGGTGTGGAAACATCCGCAGTCTCCTGTGAAAAAGAAATTCCGTACTGCGTCATCTGTTCGCAAAGTGATGTTAACGGCATTCTTGGATTGCCGTAGACCGCTTGTGTGGATTTTATGCCGCAAGGTGCCACCATCAATGCCGACAGATGTTGTTCCACTCTGTCACTTCTGCGGGCTGCGATCAGAAAGAAGCGCCGCGGGATTCTCGATGTTGACAATGTGATCATTCTCCACGACAATGCGAGACCACATGTGGCCACAAGACTGTCGGCAAGCTAAGGAGCTTTCACTGGGAGTTTCTAGAGCATCCACCATACAGCCCGGAACTTGCCCTAGTGATTTCCATCTTTTCAGTCCGCTGAAGAAGTTCCTGGCAGGACAGCGATTCAGTTGTGACGACGAAGTCAAGACAACAGTGCGACAGTGGTTCCGTAGTCAGACGGCCGACTTCTACCACAGCGGCATCGCAAAATTAGTGCTGCGATGGAACAAATGTCTGAACCGTCACGGGGCTATGTGGAGAAATAATGAGAGGTACAAGGAATAATATCTACATGTTTAGTTGTCTGTATGTATCTTATGTTGCCATAAAAAAGAATAGGCGCAAACACTTTTTGATTTGCCCTCGTACTTTGAAGTATTCCTTAATCGTTAGATTCTATAGCTTCCGTATGTGAAGACATTAGTTTTTTTCGCGCTGGATTTCAATTCTGAACACTGTGCCATGCCATGGAAACAGGAATATTAAGGCCAGCGTGTAGCGTCCAATTCTAAAACATTTGACTTTCGCAATTCTCTTTGTACCTATAAGGAAAATTTTAATGCAACTATTTCCGGAAACGTCTATATCGATTAAAATGAAGTAGATAGGAAAATTAAATTTCGTAAGAAGGATTTGTATGTACCCACTAATAAGCTGCAGATTTTAAGAAAAAGTGCGCGTATGGGTATGTGCCTTTGAACAGCATAACTCGAAAACGAAAAGTTGGTTAAATACCAACCTTGTTATGCAAATTCGGTATCTTCCAAATATGCCACACGAAGATGTCCAAGAAAACACCCACCCTAAACTACCATTTACTTAGAAGATTTTTTTAAGTTGTCCATTTTCTTAAAAAAATGAGTGTAACGATTTTGATTAAAACACAATTTATGTTAAGAATATTTACATGACAATAAAGTGTATATATTGAATTTTAACAGCTATGAAGTCTTCATTCGATAGGAATTTTGTGTACTTAATTAGTAAATGCTAAGCGATAGACGAAAACATACTACACAAAAAATGTAGAGCTCTTTAAAACATACAATTTATATCTGATAACCATTTTTGTGTCATAAGTTATTTTCGAGATATCCGTTATTAATGTTCTGAATTGATCAATACTCTGTCATTCTTTTAAAGTCCTTTCGTTATTCAGTTATTTCTCGCATGGAAAGAGAATGGGGTTTTAAGACCAGTATATAGCGTCTAGTTTTTAAACATATGACCATCGCTATTTCCTTTGTATCTATAGCGAAACGTGTAGTCTAGCTATTTCTGCAAATGTTTATCTCAATTAAAATGAAGTAGATAGAAAAATAGACTTTCAAAGGAATAGTTTGTATACCCTAAATAAATGATACAGGATAGAGAAAGATCACGTGAATGTAACACATACGACTTTTTAATTATATTGTTCGCATACACATACGCGCGCGCATACACACAAACTTTGATATTTTCTAAAAAAAACGCGCCTTTTTATTCGGGGACTGCAAAACATGTACCTCATGAAATCTCGATGTGGAATTTTGGGTGAAATGCAATACTTGCCCTTTAGTACGTGGCAGAGACGGTATTCACAGGAAAATGAGGTTAGACGTTTCAAGGAAAGAAAAGCTAAGTGGTAGACCTCTTCTGGACGCAAAGGTAAGTCCGGACGCGAGTGCGAGCAGACGTGTCAGATCAGCGTAGGCTAGCAGTGTCCAGTGTTCCTTCACTATCTGGTCGATGTCGACTTGGGCCGCTTCGGTTCCTACTGCAACGCTACTTCAAGAAGGTAACCAGAATGAATTCCCAGTATACCTAAAAGTTGTTCAGAATTGACCTACGGAAGACCAAGCTATCGTAACTGAGGCATCCGATTGGTATTCGTCTTACAGACTATATGTCATTGTGGAAATTACTGATCCTTCTCACACCCGTTTTGTTTCTAGATAATCTAACTACCGAATACGCATGTATTCAGCTGAAAAAATAGATAGTTTAATTAATTAGTGCAACTATTACAGTAAGCAACGTCACGTCGACATTGCATCTCATTTTGTCCAAATAACGTCGGGTTATATCATCTAACGTCTGCCCCATTATATCAAAGTCTATTTTGGAACTATCGTTATCTATGTGTGGCATCATTACTCCTACTGCTGCTATCACATACATTCGTGCTGGCCTTAGTACTCAGGTTATTTCCATATATCAAGCTTTCGACGTAGCTACATGTTTCACCTGACGATTTTGCCAATCTTCCTGAAAATGTTTTGTACGCCACGAAGACACCATATATTGGATCTATGTCTGTTTTGACATACCAGCAGGTGATATGTCCATAAAAAATCCTAAGGAGTTCTAACTACAGATGTTCCTCCGCTCTCGGTAACTCCCAACCGCCACGCCGGAGCCGGTGAGTACCACCGGCCTCTCCTAGGCAAATGGGGCCACGCATTGGACGTAGCAACTTCAATTACTAAATTGGTGAGTCTGCAAGTGTACACTATTCTCACGTGGTGAATAATGACTCCTACGTATGGAATGCGATCGTCCGGCATTCTGTGTACATGTGCCTTCCATTTTGTTTTATATTGTATAATTGCTTCTACTACTCATTCTATGTTGCTTAGTTCCATTCTAATATTCACACCAACGTGGGGGGCCATCTGCGACGGACCTCTCCCGTGGCGTCGTCTTCCCTCCTTCCTTCTGTGATGGAGTTGTGGGTGGTTGGTTTAAGCTGAAATTGCAAGCCTAGCACACTTTTGTGTTGCCCTAATGCTAAACTCTTCCCCAGGGTGTGGTGACAGTAGACGAAATGAAACTCCTTGATGATTTAACTTTGGTTTTATTAGTAATAAGTATAGTAGTACTTTACAACGCCGCTAGACGTGTGCTTTGTTTAATACTCAATTCTAAGGGGCCTATATGCAGAGATTTACTTCCCCAAGCTAAATCTATTTCGTATTGCTGGCTTCACACGCATCGCCACAAACATGGCTTGAATTTTACCTCCTCTCCAGAATCAGCAAAGCGATAAGACGCAAAAGCTTTAGACGAGCTCCCTTTTATACCATCACAGGGGGGCGCTACATTTGCCTAGCTATTTTAAAAGCTTTACTCTTATTGGCTCTCCCCTGCGCGTAGTATGAAAGTATTTGCGTTCATATTTGAAGTCCTGACAAGTTCGGAATTCCCCAAAGTGTCAAGATCTCGCTCTCTCTCTTTCTATGATATCGCTATCTCTCTCACTCATCTCTTGCAAGTGTCTGTGACCACTGTAGCAGGTTTGCAATTCTGTCATCCTCTCTGTCCTCTTGTTACCTACATTCTTACCCTTCTCACGGCTAGCTGGCCTTCCTTCACATCTTACACGTATGTGATAGAATATTAAGTTACCTTATTTCATATCACATTGACATTTACAATGATATCGTAGTTCCCGCTACATTATGAACGCCCTTTAACTACTATGGTCCTTAGCGTCCTACTCTATATTGGGCGTGAAAGACAGGAAATTTTGCTAAGAGGCCTCTATCAGGCTTGAGGTTCCTTTACATGCCGTAAATCTACGACGCGGGATCGGCTTTACTTCCCTTCCGAAGGAAGGCAATCTAAGGATTTTTACGCCTGAAAAAAATCCATCGCCCTCAGCCGGATTTGAAACCGCGGCCTCGGAAACTAGAGACTAGGTTGGTACCCCTAGACCACGGAGAACGACTATTCCACTGGTCCATCCATTCAAGTCCTCAGGGTTCCTAATCCTCCTGCTTTGAAAATGCCGCATCCAACTTGGAAGCTCGACAAGGCTGACTGGAAACCTTTTATAAGCCTAATTGGGATTGCTGCACAGAAATTACCACACTAAGATATCCCCAACATATGGATATCTATGAAATAGCTGTTTAAATTTCTGTGACTGTGCTCAAGACGACAGAAAGTTCTATTCCTACTACTAGAGCAGTAGTTTACCATCGAGCTGTTCCTTGCTGGAATGAAAGCTACCAAACGGTTTAAGGACAAAGACTACTGCGACGCAATATTTAAATGAGTTGAAATCAATATTTGTATTAAGTGAATTAAAGCTATATTGAAATTGTAAATTCAAAGAAATGGACAATACTTGACACCTATATCATTGTTATGAATGCATTGTGTTAAAGGTTACAAATTAAGATACCATATATAATTAATATTTGCAAAGAATGCTTATACTATAAAATCAATTAAAATTGTATTATGTAAAACGAACAAAAGAAAAGAAAAATGAATAACGTAAAAAGGAAAATACGTTAACATGAATAAACGAAAAGCATTGCATTTGTAATATTTTAAACGTAACATGAAATAAAAATGTCAACAAAAGAAAATATTATATTAGAAATATGTCAAAGAATTAATTTGAATTGTAAATTTGTTATTTATATCAACATGTGATTTGTTTAACTTATAGAATCTATAATTTCCTTCGTTATGCATAGCAACCAGACTAGTAAGTAAACAACGTTCAATATTTTTATTACCTTAAGAACATTTTCGTAAAGAAGAAGACATCTTGAGTAACCTCAACAGGAGTAATTTAAATTGCAAGGCATATTATGTTATATGCAAAAACAAATTATCTATAATGAATTGTGAAACAATAGAAAGAATCAGCAAACACAATTAGAAACCCTTGAGTAAGTAAGGAAAAATTATTCCACAATTTATTATTAAAATTGCTCAAAAGAAAATGAATCAGTAAAGATCATTATTATTGCTGTGATGAGTTAAATTGCCTTATCTTGCTCAAACACACAACACCCTAGATGAGAGTAGAATGTTAATAACTGTGCTGCAAGTATTTTAAAATCACTTGAAATATACCGGACAAACATATCAAATTAAAATAAAGATTTACCAAAGTTCTAAAACGTAACACACGCTTCAACAGTCCAAAAGTGGAGGAGCTAATATTCCGCCAAGAATCACTTCTGCCACACCAAGTAGACACAATAATACCAATGATTTATTGGAGCGGTATTTTCTAATCGGACAATTACAAGTTGCCGCGTACGGGACGACCAGATTAACGGAGAGCTTCTAGATCCAGAACCAGAGTCGAGACTTAAACGCCATCGTACTCCGACCAACAAATTTGAATTTCGACATCTACGTGCTGATACACGTCGTGAAATCAAAACGCAGCAAAAGGGTCGAATTTTGCTTCCTCCCTTACGATTAAGACTCCTCCGTTTCAAATGTGGCATAAACTTCAAGCTATAGGCACGAGATCTCCCATCTCCGAGTGACAGCCTCTGCCGACGCTATCACCGAATCACAGGCTATCGCTAACACTCTTGCGTCTACCTTTTCTGCTATATCCAATGATTCCAACACCCACTCTTCATCTTCCATCCTCTTCCTCTCCTTCCCAGTGGGATCTCTCCTCCGTCTTTTTTTACATTTTCTACTACGTATAGTAAGTAGGAGAATTATTGTATTCCACCCAAAAATTCTATACCGAGATTTCACCGGAAATATATGTTTTGAGACCCCCTGAATAAAAAAAAGCATTTTTAGAAACATGTCCGTGTGTGTGTCTGTGTGTGTGTGTGTGTGTGTGTGTGTGTGTGTCTGTGAACAGCATAACTCTAAAACGAACAGTCGGATAAACACCAAAATTGGTATTTAGGTTCAGTATCTTCCAGAGATGTGACATAAAAGTTTTCAACAAAATGCCCCCCCAGATTACCCTTTACATTGAACATTTTTCGAAAATTGTAATTTTCTCAGAAATGGCTCTAATGTTTTGATTAAAATATTATATATTTAAGATACTTCCATGACAAATAAAATGTATATCTTGAATTTTTTGGGAATGTCTCCAAAAGTATTCTTCATTGTGAACGACTTTTGCATAACTGGTAAACCATAAGAGATAGACAAACGTAGATAGCGTTAAAATACACAATTTATGTCATATATATTTTTTTGTTGAGTGAACCATTTTCGAGATATTGCTTGTTATTTCCTTAAATTTTCCAATACTTGTACTTTTTCTCAAGTGGGAATTCGTTATTCATTTTTTTTGTCCTGGTAATACAAAGAGAATGGAATACTCCACATAGCAACCAGGTCTTAAAATATTTGACTATCGCTTAAAGCCTACAAATTCTCCTTGCATCTACAAGAAAATTAGCAATAATATTAAGATTTCGATTAACATAAAGCATATGGAGAATAAGCGTTTGTAAAAATAGTTTGTACAAGACTAGAGAAAGTCATGTGAGTGTAACACATCAGTTTATTTTTTCTAACCGCACATTCAACAATGCTTTAACAATGATGTAGTGTTATACGAGTTACATCACCGCACGAGCAAAAGTCCTAGTCCAGACAATATCTCTTTTGAAATTCTCGAGCTTCTGCCACTGAGTGGCTTACATTATTTACTTCATCCGTTCTATCACCTCTGGAGAGCACTACGCTTTTCCAGCCAGTGGCATGACTTCATCCGTACCCAAGCCGAGAAAGAACCACTCACCTCGTAGTAGAGTTGTGCGCTACCAAAACTACGGTACGGTAGTAAATGGTAGAATTGCCGGTAGTGTTGGTAACATTGGTAGGGACAGAAACATAACACAAAATACAACAAATTAAGAAAATTAATGAGAAATTCAAACTTTATGATCATCAAAAACTGTTATCATGACTGTGATGAAAACAGAAGTTGTAGTTTCGGTTCAAAATAACTTCAAAATAATCACTATCAGTGTCTTCGATCTGAATTGTATATACTCAGTGGAGCTTGCAACAGTTTTTGAAGACACAGATTCATTTTCTTCCATATAACGAAGTTCCACTGCACGGAAACAACACTTCGGTTGTTGCAGGAGAAAGCCTGTTTCTAATTTTACTATGGAAGCTCCCATGCTCCGATCTACCCATGTTCATCTCTTCCGGCTTCTAGAAGATTCTAGTAAACCACGACTCAAAACTGTCAAAGCGATCGATATAAGGTAACGCCCGATAGGTATGCAACGCACCTAACGTATAGGAAACGCGGTTCGGATCTTAACCGACCAATTCTACTAGGAAAACCACCGCAGTCTACGCTTACTTATGATAGTTTACGGTAGCCTACGGTAGTTTTACAATTCTACTTCCTAGTAACTATCGTCCAGTATCATTGACATGTACGTGTGTAAACTATTGGTGGAGGTAATTAACAGAAGACTGCGATGGTTGAGGCAGTACTTTTAACACTTAAAGATTTTAATCAAATTATATAAATATAAATATGAATAACAGCCCGCCTTAAAACAATATGTGTATGTAACAATATCTAAAAAGTGCATATTACAGTCACTATATGTTTATATTATTGTATCCATGTGTAATAGTAATGTTATGTGAGTGTATTACGTAATTTAATAATGTAGGAGCTGTGAGAATAATAAGTTAAACGTTGCTAACAATGAGGTAACCTTGAGGCAATAATGAGTAAGGAAGTTTAAATGCTACTAGTCATTATTAGAGCAGCAATAATGTACATTTTCAGACAGTTTAAAAATAGCCAATCAACAACCAGAAAAAGCTTTAGTTAAATGAAGGTATTCTATTGGAGTAGGATTAGCCAATCAGAGACTTTAAATACAGAAATTTACAAGTTTAGACGGTTGAAATCAACTCAGTTGCCTCCAAACAGTGCTCATAACCAGAAGCGAGATGTGTTCTCGAGAAATTAATTATGCATTCGTGTGAGACAAAAATAGTATACGTGTTAAAAAAAGTGCAAGTATTAAATAAAAGAATCTCACAGCTCTCGATATCAGTGAAGTGCTATTTAATTTGTATCAAGGATTAATAAAAAGGAGTGAATTAAAACTAAAAATCTTTGTAAGCTTACATTCTTGTCACATCACAACCCTGCCTAAGAGAAACGTGTCTCTAACAATAATACTGACGCAGACGAGACAAACATAAATATAATATCTAAAGAAATAGTCAAATTACAAAGCTAATATTTTTAAACTTGGGGGGAAGGCTACCGGAAACTGTTTAACATACGTGCGGTTGCAACTCTACAAGTTCGGCTTCCCAACAGTTAAATTTAATACAACACTTTCAATATACTTGAAATAGGTGCCCAAAACGTGGAGCTAATAAATAACATAACAAACCATCTTCTGCAAACTGCTTTCCATACGTAGCAGCAACAACGTAAAGACAATAACTTTCTTCATGGTGCTTGGAGTCTAGCCATTTATTCAGCGGCCTATAGAGTTGATTTTGTCAGTATCATTCTGACACTTCTTGAGTCTGAAATTTTTATCGAATGTTTGGGTGGAGTGCAATACCATCTCTACCTACTAGGTACCTGGTAGGAAAACTAATAACTATATTTTAAACATAAAAGCCTTTTTGTTATAATAAGGCTTATTTAGCTGCAAATGAGTGAAACGTTCAGCACGTTGTATCAATTGGCTTCTACGATAAGGGGCATTTGTGTAGAAAATTTTAGTTGTTTAAAAATTTCTGTTAAAGGTAGAATTTGAAGAAAACACTCAGTTATGCGTTCAAAAGGTCTCAGAATCCTTCAGGCTTATAGTCATCTGTGTCATCTGCATGGTTTTGCCAATAAAGCAATTCTTTGTTTTCTGTCCTTGCTTCTAAGAAGGGGTCTTGCCTGAAATACAAATTATTGCTGTGATAATGCTTTAATGCTTGTCTGATATATATATTAATATATATATATATATATATTCAACATACAAAAACATCAATTACCTTGTAATCATATGAGTGAGCCTGAAAATTGTAAACAAATTGCTACGCAGAGTTTTTACTTTCTCTACTACGTATAGTAAGTAGGGGAAGTATTGTATTCCACCCAAAAATTCGATACCGAGATTTCACCGGAAATATATGTTTTGAGGTCCCCTGAATCCAAAAAAAGCATTTTTGGAAACACTTCCATGTGTGTGTCTGCGAACAGCATAACTCAGAAACTTGGTATTTGGGTTCAGTATCTGCCAGAGATGCGACACAAAGGTTTTCAAGTAAATCCTCCCACCCAAGACTACCCGTTACATGGAACAGTTTTAGAAAATTTTAATTTTCTCAAAAATGGCTCTAACGATTTTGATTAAAATATCATATGTTTAAGATATTTTCATGACAAATGAAATGTATATCTGGAATTTTCTGGCAATGTCTACAAAAGTATTCTTCATTTGAACGACTTTTGCATAACTGGTAAACCATAAGCGATAGACAAAATTGTGCTACACAAAAAATGTAGATTGCGTTAAAATACACAATTTATGTCATATACATCTTTTTGTTGAGTGAACCATTTTCGAGATATTGCTTGTTATTCCCTTAAGTTTTCCAATACTTATATACTTTTTCTCAAATGAAAATTCGTTATTCATTTTTTTTGTCCTGGTAATGCAAAGAAATGGAATACTTGACATAGCAACCAACTCTTAAAATATTTGACTATCGCTTAAAGCCTACCAATTCCCCTTGCATCTACAAGAAAATTAGCAATAAGATGAACATCTCGATATCTCGATTAACATGAAGCATATGGAGAATAAGCGTTTGTAAAAATAGTTGGTACAAGAGTAGAGAAAGTCATGTGAGTGTTACACATCAGATTTCTTTCAATACTATCTTAAAATGTTTACGATTGGTTCACCTTTACAAAAACTACTCCAACATGAGCGGAAGATGAGAAATATTCACATCCAATCAAAAAAAAAATCCAAAAAAATGACGACAATCACCATTTAGACTCCTCTTAAGTTCATTTTCCTCCAAAGATGCAGAATATTCATCACAAACTAAACTTTGCATGTATTTTTTAAAGTTTACTTTTCATTTTCTTAAAATGGTTTAACAATTGTGATTAAGATATTGGAATTATATATAAAATATTTAATGACTAATAAAATGTATATATTTAATACTTTCTGAATCTCCTGTGAAGTCATCATTCAGAATGAATTTTGTAAAATTTTGTTTTACTAGGAAATCATAAGAGATAGACAAGTACTCACTGTATAAAAAACTTTATCTCTTAAAAAACACACGTTTTTTTTCAAAATACTTTTTTGTCACAATAAAAGTCATTGGTTTCAATTTTGTAATACTTTTATATTTTTTGAAGCCCTAATTGGCCATTTGTATGGCCAGCAAGCATCCTTCTTGTACGTACAATAGAAAGTTTAACGAAGAACGTTTCTGCAAACGTTTTATCTCCATTAATACGAAGTAGACAGAAGAGTATGAATTTTTAAGATCACTTTATAGAAGATATATAAAAGTAAACCATAGTGGGTAAAGAAAGACATGTGATTGTGACACATAACATTTTCTTTTTAGAACCAAGGCTAAGCATTATAGCAAAATACATTATGCTACTATCTCCAACTTTTTTCTTTCATCTGCTATTCTCATAGCATTTAATAAACGAATTGTTTAGAAATGGTATTAATATAATTGTATATTTAAACACCATTTTTCCGTTAGAACAATGACAGTTCCCCACCTAGACTTGTGGACTTGGCGGGGCCTTGGAAAGCTTGGCATCATTCCCTTGAGTTTGATGACCCTTCTCCTCAGTACAGCGCTAAGTCCTGCATACGAACGGACGTCTTATAGAACATAGGTATTCACTACTGCTTTCCGGAAAGGTACGTTTTACTGATTACAAGTATGGCATTAGGTGTCCAATACTCTAAGTTTATTTTGACGATCTTTTTTCATCAAAAGGTGTTCTTTTGAACTGGGATAAATTTCACTAATTCTTCAAAACACTAACGGCTTTATCATCTGTAAATTAAAAGATCATCAGTTCTCTAAAGCGGACTACCTATTTCAATACCCATTCAGCTCTATTGCGTGTTTTTATTTTTCAATAATGGCTTTCAATATCTTGGTCCGAGTTCTTTCTTCAAGTCAAAGATTTCCAAACAATTACTAGCACTTCTAATGGACCAAGTTGAACCGAAATTGCGGTGATTCGCAAATTTGGAGTTATAGCGTATGTTAATATGTATAGGTGGCTACCATGACGCCAAACGTAGTATTTTAAACATGTGTGTGCGTGCGTGCGCGAGCAGCATAACTCCAAAAAGAAAAATCGAGTGAACACCAAACTTCGTATTTAGGTCCAGTCTGTTTCGAGGATACGAATAAAAATTGTTTGTGAAAATCCTCCACACCAAAATATGCCTTTACAGGATTTTTTTTCTTTTTCTTTTCTCAAAGTGGCTGTAACGACCATGATTAAAATGTTTTATGTTTAAGTTATTTGCCTGACGAAATATACATATATACTTGAAGTTTTTCTTTTAACAGCCCGTGAAGCTATCATCAGTTGGATTGAGTTTTGTATAATTTTGTTTAAGTGGTAAAGAGATTGACAAAAACCTACTGTAACAAAATTATAAAGGTCATTTAAACATACAGTTTGCATAAGTAAGTTTTTTGTATCATTAACTGTTTTCGAAGGTTTCTCGATCGAAATGTTATGTAGCATGTTTACTGATATGTGGTTCTTTTTTCTAGCATGAGTTTATTTGTGACACAAACTGTCATGATATGAGAAAAGTTGGGTTCAGTTTATCATGCATGTAATCAAGTTAATTTTATTAAGATTATTTATAGACAGACATTTATGAGAGTACCGTAATATACACAGAATAATCACATTAGATATGAACACTATGCTATATAAGGGATTATATGCGGTTGCAATGGATAGAGGTGGTTGTGAGTGTGTACCACTTCAGATTTTTAATTAAGTAATACTGATTTTATTTAATTCTGCATCTCCATATTTAGAGAAACTTTAAAATGTATATACATAGGTACTTTAAGAATGATCCAACGGGTTAGAGACAAATATTGTAACTAGATGCAGTTTCCAATCCAGTATATTTTTGTTTATGTCCAGTTTTTCATTCTTTTAAACGCCACTCTTCACTTAATTCCCAACGGCTCTAACTAAAGAATACTACTTCGCTCATGAACTATGCCTTTTTCACTATAAGCTGAAAGGAGAAGTAAACAAAGCTTAAATGTATCACTCCGCCGAGCACATGGCAGCACCACGTGGAGGATGACGGGAACTCAGTAGACAAATAAAAGTTGTACCTGAACAGTTCGGCTTCTGTGATTAAAAATATTGGATTAAACTGTTCTTAACTTCAGGCTTTAGAAATAATTCATTTAATGACTAATATCAGTATACCACCTTTGCTTTAACCTTTTATGAGTCAACAAGTTAAATAACGATTAGCCTATAGGTTAAAACACAACAGAAAACAACCGCGAACCAAGCAATCCGAGCAACAATCCGCATCACTAACAAAGAGGTTCAATTATTGCTAAACAATGGCCAACCATATTCATTGTCGATTAAAGGTGGGTACTTTTCACACAATTTGTTAAAAGCATTTAACGCAGCTGTCTTCTTTCCATTTTCCGCGTTTATGTTTTCTACAGTGGCAGAAGATTCTCAATGGAAACCGGAAACGAACTGCAGCGCTTGCGCATAGCCCCTTAAACCCTCTGCTATAAGGATTCATGTAGTTAGAGGTGAATCTGAACAAACACTTTTAGTTTCACAAATTGAACTGTTACAATAATGATTTCTTTTTTAATTTCTCTACACGAGAATAACCACAAAATGTTACGATTTGAAGCGAACTGTTTTTTGTAGAGGAAGAGACGACATGCTAAGCGAGAAAAGGTTGTAGTTTGCCCACCAGCCAATGAGGTGCTGTCTTGTCACTTGGTTTTGTTTACTTCTCCTTTCAGCTTATAGTGAAAAAGGTATAGTGTAACATATGATTGACAAGCGCAATAGCGTCTTCATTTCACCCGATCTGCCGTCACTGAGTTACCGTTGTATAAATAATAAATTTATAGAGGTTCCTGAGACTCAAAATATTTTAACCTATACAAGGGCATCCGCAGAATCTTTTTGAGGGAGGGGCAACATATTTTTAACAGGAAGTGATCATTTAAATTTGCCAAATTTGTAAGAAACAACAAACAACTTTTTATGTACACATATTTATGTAATTAATGCAGAATAACGTTTTTTGCATAGTCTGTATTAAGATGTGGTATTTTAAGCCTAATGTGATCGGTTTTCTATGTGTTATTCGACATAATATAACAAGAATTGCTTATGGCTTTGAGGTACATATTTTTAAGCCATCAGCAGTGGACGGTAGTTAAGTCTTCATTCAGTAGCTGCTGGTTGTTTGCTGAACTCACTGACAACCGTTTTGTGTATGTTGTTTTTATGAACATTTAACACAGTGCGTTTAAGCATAGCGTTTCATGTCCATGTTTTCACTCTTTTCATTCTGCTGAAGGTTTGCTCCACACAGCACGCGAAAAAAAGTATGTAATACATATGGGTGAAGTGCTTTGCAAAAACTGCGAAACTCGACTTCGACGGCATTTTCAAACTCCATCCTGGTTCTACAAAGGTGCGCTTACCGCACTTATAACGAGCAAGGTGGCGCTGCGGTAACATGTGCCACTCGCATTCGAGAGGTCCCGGATTAGATTCCTGGTGACCACCCACTCTGCCATAGGATTTTCCGTGATTTTCCCTGCTGAGGTAGTGTTATCTACCACGGATCTCCTCTCTCCGTCATTTCCTTTCATTTCATCTCCCTCTTTCACGTTAAAGGTTGCTTCCGGGGCTGTTTGACGGTCGGTGGCGGGCAGATGGCGCAGGGCCTTGCGCTTTGGAACTGCTCGGCCACGTCAGATGATAGCCCTTTGAGCCTCTACTGCTGGGCCGAGCTTTCCCCTGTCTCCGCTGGAGGGGAACCTGTGAGCCATGCTGCAGTGGCTTGGGAGGGTTGCCACCTAGCGATCTCTGGCTGAGTGGTCAAGTCTGTAACCATTAGGGAACCCTGCGCGTCTCTATCGCCTGCGTCGACCGGTTCTGCAGCCTATACGTCTCCTGTGGTTCCTTCATCTCATCCGTTCCTCCCGGGGGTGATGCACAAAAGATCCCTTGGGGTCGAGGTGCTAGGTGTTTCCTCCGTCTACTAATCTTAATCTTTATCCTACTGCATGTGTATCGCAATATGCTATTATAAGTTGCTTCAATTTCTGAAGAGTTAGTACAATAATCGTAAGTATATACAGGGTGTGTCTTTATTGGTGTCATATTTGGGGGACGTGTTCCTGACATCAAAACAGTAAAAAGGTTCATATGTACATGGGTCGAAAATCAACCGTTTCGTTGTTATATACCAAAGAAGATGTATTCCATGAGTGAACAGACGGATATGCACCACACGTATGGCCGTGTAGACGGGAATGCAGCACGAGCACGTGAACTTTATGCAGAAAGGTACTCACACAGGCCGTTAACGTGTGCAAGAACATTCTCACAAATTCACCAACGCTTGAGAGAGAATGGTGCATTTGAGAGGAGTACTAGGGATGTTGGGAGACAAGAGCGGTACCAGGCATTGAACTTGAAGAACGAGTTCTTCGTGCTGTGAATGCAGTCACAAAGCACAAGACGTATGGCTGTAAGGGAAAGAGTTAGTCATATGACTATCTGGAGAATTCTGCATGAGAATGTTCTGTACACGCAACACCTTCAACGTGTGCAAGGATTAAATGAGGCGGACTTTGAGCCAAGAAGAGGTTTCTGTCAACGCATGTTACAGCAGTGCGCTGTGTTCATCAATTTCTTAGCATGTATCTTATTCACGGATGCGGCTGGTTTTACTCGCGACGGCATCTTCAATTTTCATAACACTCGTAACTGGGCATTTGAAAATCCTAATGAAGTACGACAGGACACCCATCAACAGAGGTTCTCTCTCAACGTTTGGGGTGGAATCATTCATGATCACCTTATTGGTCCCTACTTCTGCTCTTCGCGTCTGAATGGACAAACCTATCTCCAGTTTCTCAGAAATGAGTTGCATCACTTAACGGATAATGTGCCTCTGGACATCATCCAACAAATGTGGTTTTTACATGATGGTGCTCCAATTCATTTCAGTATAATAGCTTGTAAGTTTTTGAATGATCGATTTCCGCAAAGATGGATTGGTCCAGGGAGACTCATTGCATGGCCTGCTCGATCGCGTGATTTGAATCTAATGGATTTCTTCGTCTGGGACATTTGAAGTCCTTGATTTATGCGACTCCTGTAGCTGATGTTGGCATTTTGAGAGGACGTTTTCCAAAACTGGATTTGACCAAATACGAAACACACTAGGTATTTTCAACAGAATACGCCGGAGCATGGAACGCAGGCTTACTGCATGTATCAAAGCAAGAGGAAGCCACTTCGAACAATTTTTGTAACTTTCGATTTTGTGTTGTAACTCTGAAATAAATGATTTTCAGACTATGGACTTTTGTTTACTATTTTGATGTCAAGAACACGTCCCCCCAAATATATGACACCAATAAAGATACATCCTGTATAATGTTAGGCGTATTATTATTATTATTATTATTATTATTATTATTATCATTATTCTCTAATTATGAGTTAAAATGTGTAGTGGAGGGATTCTTTGCAAGGTCATATTATTTTAAGTACCTAATATATAAGAAAAGAAAGGAAAACTTCAAGGTGTCATGCTCACACGACTTTTTATATCTTTCATATAAACCTTTATGTAATGCGGTATTCGTATAAAAATCTTGTATTTACTTTGCGTTGGTCATACTCAGTTTTGCCAAGAAACAATTTTAAATTAAGCAATATGTGGGAATCTTAAAAAGAAACAAACGGCATTTGTCACGCGAACTTGTAGAGAGCAAAGGAAGCGAAAAATATAGCAGCATTTCCATCTTCAGTAAAGACACGATGTCAATGACCATTCTCTTTTAGTTCCTCATAAAGTTCATCTCACTGAACAATATCTGCTGTTATATTACGACCTGAACCAAAGACTCAGCCATACGTTTAACTAAATCGCTTGGCTTATTGCTGATCAGGAAAGGTTGTTCAGGTTGTACTCCAGCATAAATTCCAAGTTAAAGGAATAAAAAGTTTTAGCATCAACTAGTAAATACATTTTAATCGCATATTTACTGGGCTTTGGTGGAATTTAATGGCGATGAAGGCACTTTCTACGAAAACTTGAAAGAATTTCATCTATTGTAATATATTCTCCAAGCGAATAACACTTCTGCCAATTCACCAATTGGTATATAATAACACGAGCAAGTCAGTCTCCTACACTTCTGGCTGACCTAGTGTCCCTATATCAAAACGTAGGCATCGCATTAGAGTTTTGAAACTTCTTCATTAATAGGCTAAAGCTTTCTACTCCATCTCCGTTTGTGCCCCGAGTTCTTCTATGCTCTGCAAATTTGCTCCATAGACTCCTGCTATGCAGAAAAGTCCATAAAGACTCTTATTTCTATAACATCATTAATCTTTATGTACCTTTTCCGAACATACTTAGCTTTTAATGTTGCTTGTTTGTGCATTTCACTATAATATCCAAGATTTCGTCTGTAAATAAATTATCCTAGCACTCCATTGCAGTTTTTGCTGACTTAGCACGTCGTATAACCTCGCGAGGGCGTGTAAGTAGGTTATGTGGGTGCCTTCTAACCCTTTTCATTGTTGGGGTTATGACACCGTTAGTGGTACTATCCTTTCCAAAGAGTAATTGGTGGCAGAAGTTGTTTCATCCTCTTCACTTGTTGCACTACCCTTTTGCTCTGTTTCGGAATCAACCTCCTGATCTTGTAAATTGTCTTCTAAATTTGTAACACTATCAACATCAGTAATATCTTCATCTTCAAAATCCTCACTCCGGTCTTCATCATCCTCTTCCAGATATAGTTACCTCTGCAAGTCCTTAGCTTTGTTCAAGTATAGGCACTTTAATCAAACTAGACAATTTCAAATATACAATGCAAACTTGCACCATGTTCAATGCAACGTGTCTGACAAGCACAGAGACAAAGAATAATGCTGTTTAAGCGAATATTTATATACTAATACTCTATATAATAATCAGGCAAGTAAAATAAATGATTTTGATTAAAATAAATGTGTAAGACACACCTTGCGTAATGGTACACAATCGGGCGCAATGTGCCTGGCAGATCACTTTCGCAACGGTATTATACTATCATGTTAATCGATAAACTGATCGTTATGGGCTTGATGTCAACCGGTAACAAGAAGCTACTCATTTTTGAAGGTAGCTCCGTCCTTTCTAATAACCAATACGAGATAAAAATTAAGATGTGTGGCGCCCGACGATAGGTTAAACACAACATCCCACATGCTAGACTCAAACTCGACGTGTGAAAAAGTGAGGTCAACAATAATACACCTGCACCTCATGCAAACCATCACATCTGGCCAACAAAAACATTTCGACAAAATAGTGAAAACAGTTCAAAGACGTAAGCCCAAGCTACTGTTTCATAACAGTGTTCAAATGCTCTCCGAGAACATAATGAGCATAGCAGAAGTCAGTCTATTTATACAAAATGAAGTAAGCTCAAATCTAATAGCTAAACTAGATTCTGTGCTTTCTCTATTACACCACCTAACTCAAACCCTATCTCAGATACTACCGGCGTTCCTGTAAAAAAATAATGATCTGTACTCCTAATCAGAAAGTAAGTTGGTAGTTAGACATGGAATTTCTAAGGAATTAACAATAACACCACGAATGGTGGGATTTCCTCTAAAATTGTGTTTCTCACGTACTGTTAGCAACAGAGACCAAATTGGCACCACATTTGTACTATCGCATAGCAGGACTTGGCAGACATCCTAGCGAGGAAACAAAGTGGGATTATTCTATGTTTATAAAAACATAATTAGTACATCATGAACTTTTCCCATAATAGGACAACATTCAGGGCTATTCTGTAACTTCGTTGTTAAGAGGGCGACTACAGTGATTTGTTAAGCCTAAAGAACCGCTCTTGACAAATATGCCGTTAGTTGACATTCTGTAACTTGTTTGCTATCGCTATATTTATTTTCTCGAGGCTTATTAGCCAACTGGAGTGACTAATCGAAAATTCGTGCGCACTGCGCCAGCGTTTTATTTACCCACTGCCACCAGCGCCGGAATACCGACTACCGAGTGCTTTTGCTACTTTTCCTTGCCGAGATGGAGGAAAAGCGTGTTGTGAAAACCAACTACAACTACAGTTAGAATCCAACACAGTCAAATATCCTGGTCTTATTCTTGATCAACACTTGGCATGAAAAATTCAGCTTTCCTACTTTAGAGGATTTGCCGCCGGTTGCATTAGTTAAAACACTCATGAAATAATGCCATCAAAATATTCACTTTCCCTTCCATACAACATATTAATAAACTAATAATGCATCAGATTTATCTGGAAGTACAGTTGTCCAAATTTGGTTCAACATCATTTTTAGAAATATAATAGTACAAATCATTCGATTAATTACCAATGCTCCATGGTATGTCAGAAACTAAACCATTCACTCTGTCTAAGCATTCAGGAGATACAGCAGTCCTCAACAGATATTACCTAAGACTCGCAGATCATACAACAACCAATACATCCAATGATCTAGGACAATCCTGCAAACTACCCACCAGATACACAACTCAAAAGACTCAAGATAAAAAGACATTCCGATTTTGGACTATAAACATTAATGTTTATCAAACATTTAGTACAACCGGGATTACCATTAGGTACAATATCGGAATCAAGTGTCATTTTTATTTATGTGATTTTATTGTTTTCATTTGTTTGTTTCCTATAACGTAACAAGACCGTAACGCTATAAAAGTTCAGTACTACAAAAAAGGTATTTGACAAATTGTATAGTCATTTCAATCATCTCTATGCTTTCTTTGTGTGGTAAGCATTTTGTCTATTTCTAAAGTTCTACAAAATTACACAAAATTCATTCTGAATGAAGAGGACCATGAAAAGAAATTAAATATACATTTTATTAGTCATAAAATGCTTTAAACATATGTTTTAATAAAAATAGCTGGAACCAATTTTGAGATAAAGAATACTAAAGAAAAGTAAAGGGTAATTTGGAGTGAGAAAATTTTATTTTCATCGGTATGCTAAGACACTGCTTCAACTTAAATACTAAATAATCTTATGAAACTTTTCATTTGTAAGTTATGCTAATCACATACAGACACGCGTGAGCATCTCTCTCCCTCTCTCTGTGCTTCTCACACGCATACACGACCTTCTACAATATTTTCTTTTGGGGGCGGGGTTCAGTGGATCTCAAAAGGTGTATTTCTTGTGAAATCTCGATATCAAATTTTTTAGTGAAGCATAATGATTTTTCTACTTACTATTATAATATTGTAGCGCTTGTGTAAGATAATAGTACCATAGTGGCATAGAAAGTGAAACTAATGTATAAACATTTTAAATATATACTGCTTCTATATAGCTAGGGAAATGCTTGTACTTTATCTCTTGTGTAGCTTGTCAAATAGGGAAGCCGTAGAGTTTTCCTTATGTCATTGCTGGGTTAAAATGAAAGGAACTTGAAACAACAATGGCAGCTTCTGCCCATTGTCTCTTCCTCTTCCTTTTACCTGTTGCTCAAATTTGCTATCAAGATTCCTGAAGTGAGTAATAACTAATACGAAAAATGTTATTTACAGATGGCCTGTATGAATGTTAGTACCAGAAGACTGACATTTGTGATAATACATTTTAGCTGCCTATTCTCTGGGACGCTGGGCACAAGAGAGTGCAGAGTAACACTGTCTCTTGGAGAAATTAGAGGCAACGACATGAGGTCGCACAACAGAAGAGAGTTTTGCTCATACCGAGGGATACCCTATGCCAAGCCTCCCGTCAATGATCTGCGTTTCAAGGTAATACGTCTTGTTCATTTCTAATATAAATAATTGAGCGTAAAGGAAAAACAGTTACTTTTTTCCTAAATATATTTCTGCATACTTTCAGAGTAGATGAGTAACTGTTATAATGAAAATATTCTACTTATGTTAATCTTAACATTGAATTACTAACATCACTATAATACATTGTTTAATTTGCGAATAAAAATTTAAAAAGAAAATTACTGTGCGAGTTAGTGCACGTGTTTAAGTAGAATTAAGGCTAATCAAAGATGTGAATAAGGGAAAGATAAAAATTAACGAATATTGCTGACAAAATTAAGGACTATCAGAAAAACTGGCAACATATATAGAAAGGGCAGACAGCGAACTTTTACCAACCCATTGGGAAACATGAACTCGGTGGCGTCGTGACACCTGCGCACAGTGGCAGGTAAACATGTGATATGCGCACTTAGTTTTCCATGAACTTTGCTAATAGTTTGATGTCATATTTCTGTGTAGCTTCTGGCATGTGGTTTTCTCCTCCTTTCATCGAGATTTAATTCCGTTATCATGTTCACGAGCGCCGAAATCTTTGCTTCTCTCTTCAAACAGAGTAATACAACTTTTAAGCTTGGGGTTCGGCTGCCAAGTATGTTGTTCCGATTATTTGTTCCTTAGTCGCAAGATGATGATAGCATTAGTCGGAAGATGATGCCTTTTGTAATTAAGCCCACATGTGAATATAGTTTTATTCGTTTTAAATTTATCTGACAACGAAGTAATCGAAAAACTCACATAGTTTTAAGCTATCAGTAGGCTGTGACTGGTTCTCCAACCAATCGTCTAAGATGTCTTCTGATTTGAGAAGGACCAAAGCTAGGCACATACTAATATAAGGAGAAGTTCCTTGTTTTCTCTATATGTATGCGCTAGTTCAAACTCTTGATCCGTTCTATAAATACGTTTCTGTATATGGAAGAAGCAACCATTTATTTCCATCGAGGAAAACATTCCCTTGAGAGGAGATATTGCAGCACCTTCAAAATCTACAGTTATTTTCCAAGCGGGTCATTCTGGTATTCCAGGAAACGTATCTTTCTTTTCGTCGGATAAAAGTGCAAGCACAACTGAATGAATGTTTATTTCTTCTTAGGGACTCCCGCAGTCAGCATGTAGCGCATAGATTTGAGAGAACGATTTACTTGCTCTTTTAAGGTCTTGCCAAAATGAAACTGCAATGTAGCTTCAAGCTTACATTGCCTTTTTCTCAGCTCAAAATAGTTCTTATTTCGCCTTCTGTATGTCCCTTAAGAAGGAAACTGCTTTCATCTTGAACCTTTAGTAATCCCTCATTCAATATGACTTCGTCGCGATTATTTGGTTCCTTTTGGTTACCTTGTCATGGCGGTACAGTTTCTCTTAACAGCAGATCGAGTAGGCATTTCAGTGACCAAGTCATATTCTTTATTATGGAGATACCTGACTCCTTGCGTAAATCTAGAATTGAAGTTTCATCCTCACGAATTTTCTTCTTTGTTTAATGTAGCCTCTTCTGTACTTTGAAGCATGCATAATTTGAAGCTCCACATATATGTTCTATAACGTCATCGTACTCTTCAAAATTCCACACCCTTTTTTAATCTTTTCTTGAGGTAATGCCAGATGACCGTACCATCCTCCTCCTATTTAAATTCTCGCAACTGTACCCGTTATGGTGCGCACACAGCTTTCCTTTAGTAGTCTAAAATACTTCCTTGATTACAAAAGAAAATTATCTTCAAACAGCAAAATTAAGCACAGAACACGATATAAAAGTACGGGCTACGAATGGTACAAGGTGGAAGTAGTAATTGTGTGTAAGAAGAGTGATGCGAATGAAAGGATAGCTGTTCCATCCCTTATCAGCAACTTCCACTTTCCGATTTTAACACTCATAGACTGCACTTCTATATACAATATTCAGGGCAGGAATTAATAAACAACAAATGGAGAGAGGGATAGCTTTGAAATGTTAGGAGATTCCAATGTATTGCGTTAGCAGTGGACATCTGTATCAGTGACTCATGAGCACTTGCTTTCGAGAAGTAGGTAAACGATCCTATTGTGTGAGTATGTCACAAATTTTCTTGAGTGCGCTACTGTCGTTGTACACAGTTATCACATATTCGACCGCTCGTCCAAAAACAATTTGGGAGAGTGCATTTGTGGTTTCCTAAAACTTAGAATGACACGCCTCTTATGAAAATAATAATCATAGAATTCATCTGAAGATGGTTTACCTCTCAGTAGATATGACAGATAATCTTCTAGCTGTTTATATTATAAGCGTGTTTTATAAGCATGATTGTCGATATTAACCCTTTCGTGGGCTGTGGGAAGCCATATTCCCACACAATATCTGACGCTATAGTGTCCAAGGGAAGCATTTTTCCCGCTTCTAGTTGGTGCTGCCATCTTCTGTAGAGTATGTGAAACATTAGAGACACGTGAAGTTCTGCATTGGCGCTATTTAAGTGGCGGGAAGCTCATTGTTTGATGTTAGTCTGTGTGAGGAGAGCACGTGTTGGGCGGTTTTTGGTCATTTTGTGCAACATTGAAGAATATCTTGATTATAATGTCATCGGTAAGTAGTATAATTGCTTTTATTCACTATTCCAATCTGCTCTTATTACATTTAAGTGCTGAAAAACAGTTTTTTGTACAAAATATTCCTGAAAATGCTTTATGAACATGTGGGAAGGATACTTCCCATGGCCCATGCCATGCTCATTATTGGTTGGTCTCACACATGAAATAAGTTTTATTTTGTTACCTTTATGCAAAATATGAACAAAGTTAGTATATTAATTAATACTCTTAGTTCAAATTGTGTTTTCTAAAACATTTTTATAACACAGCTTTTGATAATATCGTGATAATTTTCCAAAAGTATAGAGCCCTTCAGGATATTTTAGGAAAACCTGTTGTTACTATATCATGTACCAACATGTAATGTTACACGGCTATTTCTTCATTTTAGTGCAGTTTACTTACAGAATATTCTCAAGACAACAGAGGAACTACTAGACTATATTTATTCACTACCAGATAACGAGCTGTATTCCGATACGGAACCTGATGCAGTTTCTGATGATGAGAGTACACCAAATACGTCAATGGAAAGCACATATACAGGAAGAACACCACTACTGTTTGAAACCAATGGATCTGTTGATGTTCAGTGTTCGCCTGATCTGATGCATTCTATACCACATGAAGAAGAATTGCAAAATCTGATTTTTTCTGATCAATCAAACGAACACGTTTGGGATCAAACTGTAAGTGAACTTTTTGATAATATTAGTAGCCCTGAGAAAATCCCCGGACCAAATCCAGACTTTTGTAAATATGACAAAGAATGTGATTACTTTTATGAGCTTTTTGACGATTTTACCTTTGATCACATTGTAAAGCATACAAATCTTTATGCAAAACAAGAACGTCCTGACCCAAATTCAGTATCAGGTGTAAAAATGACATCCAATTGGTGTGATACTACAGTCCCTGAAATCAAAGCACTGCGTGTTGAGGCCGTGTCTAAAATAATGACACTAAAGCGATTCAAAAAAATTACAGAAAATCTGCACTTGAATGATAACAACAGTGCTATACCAAAGGATCTTCCTGGTTATGATAAGCTGCATAAACTACGACCACTAATTGATCACCTAAATCAGCAGTTCACAGATGTATATAACCATTCCAATAGATTATCTGTTGATGAAGCTATGATTCCATTCAAGGGGAGGTCAAGTATCAAACAGTACATGCCAATGAAACCTGTCAAACGGGGATATGGTGTCTTGCTGACTCTAAATCAGGGTATTTAATAAAGTTTGATGTATATTGCGGGAAGAATGAGAATGTGCAGGGCCATGAAATGAATCTTGGAGAAAGAGTTGTCATGGAGCTATGCAAAGTACTTGCCAACTCCCACTGCATAGTTGCCTTTGATAATTATTTCAGCACATGCAATCTATGCGAGTCTCTTCTCCTGAATAAGATTTATTCGGTTGGCACTGTAAGACCCAACAGAAAGGGACTTCCACAAATGATAAGGATAAATGACAAGCTAAAACGAGGGGAATTCATGTTCGAAACAAAAGGGTCACTTGCCGCAATCAAATGGCAGGATACAAAGACTGTCTCTGTCTTGTCGACAGCGGTCTCTCCAAAAGAAGTGGAGTTTGTTACCAGGAGGAACAAACATGGCTAAAAAATTATAGTTGCTTGTCCAAGTGCTGTGGCCTTGTATAACAAGATTATGGGAGGTGTGGACCTTTTTGATCAAAAGAGAGAGCGATATGCTGTTGGACAGTTATCTCAAGTTATATTGAGATAACATACTCCAATGGCGACTCACGATGCTGTAAAGTACTCTAAATCCCGGGCTTCATAGTTCCAACTAATATTAGTCAATTAATGGAATTAATCAATCAATGGAATGGAAATTAATATTCCACACAAGACGTGTGTTGAACAAAGTTGGAAAGGTAGACTTATACGACTGATAGTACGGCATGTTGCCATGGCAGCTCAGTGGTTAGAGCAACTGGACAGAAACCGGGAGATCCGTGGTTGAAATCCCGTCGTGACACTGCATTTTTCAGTCGTCTGTTTCTACCTTTACAACCTTGTCCAACTCGCGGCTAGTGTAGATGAAAAATTTATTCTATTAATTGACCAAATAGTTGCTGAAACTATGAAACCCGGGACTTAAAGTACTTACGGCATTCTAAGTCGCCATTGGGATATGTCGTCTCAATACAATTTGAGTTCTCCTTGTGGTTTACCGGGAAACATGTGAATCAGTTGGAGAATTTGATGTCGTACAGGCAGGTTACCACCGTAGCTCAGTGGTTAGAGGAACCGGACAGAAACTGGAAGATCCGTGGTTCAAATCCCGGCTATGGCATATTTCAGTCTTCTGATTCTACCATTCTAAATCTTTTAACATTTGAAAAAGGAGTTTCTAATGTTTCTTACGTACAGTGGCCCCAATAGGTAAAACGGAAAGACAATATGTTCAGTAGTTAGACTTATACTTATTTTGCTAATGTCAAGATGTGGAACTGGTTCTGTACGACCTTTTTGTTTAGTGGCCTTCGCGAAAGACAAATACTTTTCCTCCCGTTTTCACCCTTCACTATCATACCAGAACTGGTACGGAGATGGCATCAGACAAAATAGGCATATTTCCAATTGCTCTGTACTCATTTTCCCGCTTTTACCTTTTGGGAGAACTGAAACCTAAACGAATTCAATGTACAATGTCCAGGTTGTACAATCATTTTTGCCAAACCTTTTGCACCGTATATTTCGATGCGGTCAATTACAACTTGGTTGTGTCTTCTTAATTCCTGCAATGTCTGTGTAAATGTTACGTGGCGGAACGTAAATGTATCCTTTACAAAACTCCATAGAAAGAAACTGCACACAATGAGGTCCGATGACGGAGGTGGTCACGGACAGAACATGTTGTCTGTATCTGGGGCATGTCCAATCCACCGACGAGGCAGATGTTCATTTAAATACCTCCGAACTCCCTCACACCGATGTGATGATACCCAGACTTTGGAAAATAAACTGTTGCTCTTCATCGAATTGCGACGTTAACAAATTTTCAAGCATGCACAAGTGCAGCATTCTCTTGGCAGAATGGGAAGAATGGACCATACACGCGTTTTCTGGAGATATGCAAAAGACATTAACTTTGCTGCTGTCACTTTCCCCGTGGAGGAAAACCTCGGGATTCTAGTATCTCACATATTAATCTTATGCTTAATGACTCTCCTCGATACTTGTAAAGCCAGGCATTTATCTTCTTCAGGCATGGCCAAAAATCTTCAAAAAAGCTTGGGCACTTGGTTAGATCTTAAGTCTTAAGTTTTTGTAATATTTGCAATTCCTGCAACTGTTGTTCGTCAGTGTTGACTCTGCCATCTGCAAGTGTCTATTGGCCCCTGCCACAGAGTTTTTGGTGCCTCGAACAAAAGTATCGCGGACTCTGTAAAGATTATCTTCCTATACACTTGGCTATTTAGCGCGACCCTTCCCTCGATGATAGCTGTATCCTCTGTCCCAAAATTGTGTGTACCATTGTCTAATTGATAACGTCAGAGGGATAGGACTCCCAAACTAAGGTTGAAACGCACCGTTTAACGGTTACAAAACTATCACTTCGCGCACCTCACTTAGAAGTCGCATGACTTTGAAGCTGGGGAGGGGGTTCCCGAGTATCTCAGAACCATGGGTTATACTGGAGGCGTTTTTCATACCAGGGTGGCCACAGGGGAGATGCCAAACTAAGAAGCAGCTTACCATAACCCCAATCCTAAGGTGTAGTGAGACCCGTGCCGAGGGGGTTGTATGACACAGGGCTAATGTGTCTTAAACGGGCCTCTGGATAATAGGCGACATTCAGGGTATAGGCTTACCCAGATATACGGAGCTCTGCCTGGGCGGACTTCACAAATCCACAGCTTCTCTTGGGACCTTTATGGAAGCCATTAAGAAAATAAAATTTATTTCTGAGGACCACATTAGTGAGCCCTCAGTAACATCAACCACCTCTCTTAATGAGGAAGCTCTTTCAGAGTAAACCTCTGACATAAAACTGGAAATCCAGAAGGCTTTAAAAGATCTGGGCAGCAGAGTCTTTTTGGGTCGTCCTCCGTGGTGTATGGATTTCTATGCTAGCTACAGCAAGCGCACTCATAATACGAGTTGTATACTTATTCATAGTGGAATTCAATGCTTACCAGTTCTAGAATTTTGCTCTAGTGATATGACTGCAGGAAAATCGAATTTTGATGCGGGAGGAGGGATAAAAGACCTAATAGTGAGCTCAGTCTACCCCTACGTTGGCAGCAACCCACCCATTTGAGAGCCAGAGCAGTTGCTCACACACTGGAGTCGGAAAAGGGAACAAACCATCCTTGCATGTAACGCAAACTCTCATCACTAAATCTGCAAAAACAAACGACAGCAAAAAGTTTATACCTTTGCTAATTGAATAACGCAGGAAGTTATCGACATTACGTTTTATACTGGGTATATTTCAACTCTGATCAGCAATAGAAAGGTCCTAGATTAACCATTTACAATCGGATCGTATATACGTATGTTTTAATGTTAATGTAGTTAAATGACCTAATCTCTAAAAGAATCCTAGGAGAACGTGTTGGGAGCCCTATATGCATGATCTTTCAGGTAAAATTGGGCAGACTGATAGGATTAAATCTTTTAGTGATATTGACAAGGTCACCCATTCAGTTCAAATGGGTCCTTGAGGGCTATCATGACAACTTCCCCATGTAAACGCGGATGAAATCCAAGAAAATGGCATGGCAGATTAAAGACCTTGATTATAGGAGAGGCAGAGTATGACATCTCTTTAACAAGGCAAAAGGAACTGGAAACTGGAGGGAGCATCACGCAGCCCTCACAGACTACAGTAAAAGTACACGTAAGGCCAAACGATCTTCCTGGCAAGGTTTCTGTCAGAAAATATCTTGCCTGTCATAGGCAGCCAGGCTACAAAGAGCATTGGCTCGCGGTCCAATAAATCCTGTTGAAACAATATCAAGCCTACTGGTGGTTTTACTTGGTCGGCTGAAGAATTTCACTTCCCTGGGTGTAAATACGACGGTAAGACCTGGAAATTTATAGGCCACTGTAAAAGCTCTAGATTAAGAGCATCGCGAGTAGTTACAATTCATAGTGTTACGTGGACAATTGTAAATTTAACTCATTTAAACCCTCAGGTGGAGACGGTGTCTTTCATTAACTGCTGCAGAAGGGGCCTGATTCGCTTTATGTTGTCCTCCGTGGTCTAACCTCTAGTTCCCGAGGTCGTGGGTTCAAACCCGGCGAAGGGCGATGTATGGGAGTTCCCTCACCCCTGCTTTGGTGTCTCGTGTTGGACAGTCTGCTCAAAAAACTTTTCCCAGGATGGATGTTATATACAGGGCTATGCAGATGACAGCATTGATTACTTTGGAAAATTTCCCAATACAGTCTCAGATACAGTCTCATGGACTGAGAAAAATTACAACTGCTGCATGCAGGAGGACTTGTCCATCAATCTTTGCCAAACAGTTGTTCGTTTTACCAGAGGAGGAATTTACAGTACACCCCTGGAATATTCAAGTCAGTAAAATATCTAGGCCTTGTACTGGATAAGGAACTGATCTAGAACACATTGATACTATTTCCCGAAGAGCTAAATGGTCACTTGTGACCCCCAAAAGCACTATTGGAATAAACTGGGGTAAGAAGCCACACATTAGTCATTGGCGATATGTTGCAATGGCGCCATTGTTTGGTGGTCAAAACACTACAAACTACATTGGAGGTAAATTTACCAAGCTGCAGAGAAAGCATGTCTTTGTATTACAGAGGCTTACAGAAGTACTACAATTATCGCACTAGAGTCGCTTCTGAAGCTGCCCCGCATGAACATGAATCTACAAACGGAAGCTAGGGTTACTGCTTACCGTTTAGTGCGAACAGGGAACTGGAATGGTAACTGTGCAAAAATGGACACACCTCTATCATAAATATTCTGGATTGAATATGCTGTCTGACCTAATGAATGCTTAATATTGTACTAGTACTTCCTTCCATTTAAGATGACTCTGAGGTCTCGAGAAGATTGGATGGAAGGAATTACGCCTGATAAATAACGTGACGAACTTGATAGATAGATCCAGTATATGGATACAATGGAGCGTAGGTATATAATAGCCTATTTTCAAGGACAGATATTAGATTAAGCCTTGGAAAATAATGGACAGCTTTTCAGGCAGAAGTATTTGCTATTCACAGGTGTGCTCCAATAGATCCCGAAAAAGGTTACCATGGTAAACGAATTCTGATCCTTACAGAGAGTCAAAGTGCTTTAGAAGCACACGGCGCATCAGGTCATCTATGGAACTGAAAAATGTTGACCAGCTGGCTAAAGGGGGTACTGAGATACCCTATGTTGGTCCCTAACCAGTGGTTGAAATCAGCATCAGACAAAACCTTGGCAAAAGCATGGATTAGGGAAGTACACCAACTCAGGGGCAAGTCTATCCTGGACAGACAAGCCAGAAAACTGGTCCTAGGTCCATAAAACAGTCTTTCTTTATCTCTCTTAAGATTGGTTAGAACAGGAATAAGGAAAGTAGTTGCATTAATTTCTGGATACGAGTAATTCAGGAAACATCTGTAAAAAGTAGGCCTCTACAAGGATCAGCCTATTTGTAGAATTTGTAAAGCGGATTAGAAAACTACCTCGCATATCCTTTTTGGCTGTTAAGAAAGAGACTTACTCTTTCTATAACCAGGGACGATCTAGGAAAGGATGTTGACCTTGAAACTAAGATACTGCAACTTGTTCTCGGAACAGGATTTGGGAAACAATTAAGGCATCCCTTATATGGCGGTGCACACCTGTTTCTATATTTTGTTATAATGCAGCCATTTTGTAACAAATTGTCAACTTTTTTCCGCAATATAAAACATGTATTCATTGACTAAATCGATAGACATATTAATACCTTTGGACAATGTTAACCCAAGCTATGCATGATTAAACAAAACCTGCCAATAATTTATATGGATCCTTTATAATGACCTGTAAAATAAACGTAAAATATTACATATTGTCAGTGCCCTGGAAAAAAACAAAGGAACTGTAAGAATTACCGGTCTTAAGCTCCCTACTCTTATGACAGCATGAAGCACTGAACTGCTATCAGCTGACATTGTACCGTTTATATCTGGAATATCCCCGCCTTTGCAAGCATCGTTGTCCAGCGCTGGATATACATATAAAAGACTCCACACGAAAATATGATAGTAGTAATAAATGGGGGTTCCGGATAGATTTGCATAATAAAGACCCCGCTAATTGATAACCCTTGTAATCCTATTGACTGTTTAATCAGATAACCCTTTGTTTCACACAACGACCGCCCCTCCCCTCTTTGTGTTACTCCGGAAAGCTGCTAATGGAGGTGTCATGTCACTGTCAGATTCGTTTGACAAGGGTTTGAGAAACAGAGAGACCCCGCTTATTGATGACCATTGTAATCCGATTGACTGTGTATTCAGATAAGCATTTGTTTCACAATGCCCGCCTCCCTCCCCTCGTTGTGTTACTCTGACATGCCGCTAATGCAGGTGCCATGTAACGGTCAGATTTGACTGACAAGGGTTGACGGGTGTTGTGTGACATGTTCATCAAATGCGGTAGTCGCGTGCCACCACCCCTCTAAATCGATGGAAGAGATTTAGCCACGAAGACGCCGACAATTAAAGTTTAATTTAGTGTGCATAAAAACATGTTTGTTTACAAATGTTTTGACACCCTTTTGGGTATGTTCCAGACAAAGGAAGTCCCTGCCGCTACAGTTCTAAACATCTGGTTGCGTGGGCTAGATTGATTAATATAATTAAGTGTGTATTCTCTATTTGTATATTAAATGAGCCACCTAATGAGTTTGATTGCAGCTGTAATGAAATGTGGCTTACTGGTGAAAGAGACTGCATCTCTAAGTGCTTGTCAATCAATCAGATAATGTTCGTCCTTGTGTTACATCATCTAGTCTCATTGACATCAAAGATTTAAACCGTTAACAAAGGCTATATCGCTTTATGGCGTCTTGAATTCCCGGTATAACGTACCCCAAATGGCTGGACGCGTGCCCTTGATCGATTAATAGAATTATTCCAATTGAGTAATTTTGATTAAGTATAAAGAGTTGATTCCGATAAAGTAGCTCGCTCACCCGCAAGCACGCGCGCCCACACAAATAGTTTTCTAAAACTTAACGAAGCTATTATTACGAGTGTATAACTATTACGATTAATAACACTTGTCTAATTCTGCTTTAAGGGAAATTTTCAGGCTTATAAGTATATTAAACCTCTTAGATTAATTAAAAATGCATGACTAAAAGACAGAGTTAGCGTAAATGATTACTTCAACAATGCCCAAGATGCTAACGTGTTTAAATGGATATTTTCAGAAGCAGGAGCGTATAGATCCGCCTTCTCACTCGAACTGCAGACAACTTAGAACAGCGAGCTACAGGTATTCCTACCCCTATTATTAATAGCCAGGGATGGGAGCGGATTCAGCATGATGGGTCTGTCTTCTCATATGCGGTCAGCCGGATAACTCCACTTTCCCCACCCCACCCCTATCCGGTCTCACTGCCTCTCACAAAGAGACCTTGTATCCTGCTTGAACGCTTCCCGCATGAGGTAAACAAAGCTGAAAACCCGCCATCATATGGTTTTAACACTTCCGAAAAATAAATGGGATAAGGCGACCGAAATTCTTTTGAAATAAACATATTTATAACTAAGGGAATTCCCGCCTTCAAGATGTTTTATTTTTAGGGTTTGTTTACGTGCTGGCTTGACTATGAAAAAATTAAAAAAATGACATGTGGAGCACCTTAAACTGGCAGGATAACAAACCACTCCCTTTGTTGTTCTTTTAATGATGCATTTCCGCTACAAATGTAAAGCCTGGTCCAACATACCGATGATTGTTTAGGCACGCTGCGGGACCCTGAAATTCTTCTAAAAATATTATTACTAGCAGATGGGAGGTTCATGTCAGTTCAGCTTGACTTGATTTTAAAGAATATAAGAATGGATATATGTTTGTCTGTAATACTTAATCGAACAAGTGTATACAGATTTGGACACGGACATTCAACTACCTTTAAACCATGCGTTACAAGACATTATTTTTACAAAAACTACCTTAAAGTGAAATATGATAATCTTTGGATTTTTCATGTTATGGATACATGCAAGTAATGCTTTATAAGAACTAACTATAGCATTTTTCTAAGTATTATTTCCTTCTTCAATGCAGCTATCGAGTTTATTATTGTTATTACCAAATAAAATCAGCATTGTAAATGCTTGATATATTTAATAATGTTTTAAAGCTTACTCTAAAAATGATATCTTCGAGAAGTGAAATCATACATCCTGAAATACCGTACTTATCGGAAAAATAAAAACGTAAATACAATGGACCTGCGAAACTTTAAAACATACATATTCGCACAGTCGAAGTAACATACAGGGACCTTCAAAACATGCATTTCCTCTGCAGTGAGGTGTTTCAGGAAGGGAACTTAAAACATACGATATCGAAACGCCTATTGAGTATTCTAGCGGAGATTCAAGCCATGGACGCTTCAAATACAAATTTGATATTTGTTTTAAACGTTTTCTAAAAATGAAGCTTTCCAGAGGTGCAATCATACATCTTGAAAGACTGTACTTATCGGAAGAGTAAACATGTAAATAACATGGACCTGGGGTGCTCTAAAACACACAGTTTTGCACACTCGAAGTAAAATACAGGGGACCATCAAAACGCGTATTTCCTCTGGAATAAGATGTTGCAGGAGAGGGACGTTGGCATGAAAATTAAGGGGAACTTAGAACATTCGACGTTGAAAGCCGTATTGAGTGCTCTAGCGGAGATTTGAGCAGTGGACGCTTAAATATAAATTTGATATTCGTTTTAAAACTGCGGTCTTCGAGAAGTGAAATCATACATACTGAAAAGACCATACTTATCGGGGAAAACTTCTCCACACACCCATCAGGCTTCTTTATAAGGATACATGACGCTTAAAAAACCCTAATTTGTTTAGACGGTTTATATATAGTCCTGTCAAATACAAGAATTGTTTGATACCGATAATAAACTGATTTTTATGGAATGTTAATCAAAGAAATATAATTGGGAGGGGATGACAAGAAGAGTATCGTATATTGAATTAAAATGGGAGTAAGAATTCAACTTAATCACCCCTTCATTTCTTGGACATTCTCTTAAGCTCCTTCAACATTCAGTATATAAAGCGCTGTCCTTAAACATCCGTAGAGAGAAGGAGAAACCATTCGGGTGTATCACATCAGTTATTTTATTTACATGTTATGTATATATATATATATATATGTAAGGAGTTTTTAAGTAACACATTATAAGAAGTTAACTATCGCAATTATTTCTAAATATTTTTTTTCTTTCTTCAATGCAGCAACACAGTTTACTATTAGTTATATTATTCCTATTTAAGGATCGAACTCCCACTTTCCCGGCAAGCTAAAATGGTCTGGTGGTGCTAACAGTGGAGTAGAACACTGCAAGTGTATGAGACTGGAGTTCCAGGCGTGAGCGTTGGCGTCCATATGTATGAACCTATCACCATATAGTAAAAAAGCTTATCTATTTATTTCATGTTAAACGTATTGGTGTTTCAGTCCCCGTCTAAAAATTATAGGATCCATACATTGTTCCAGGAAAATTATATCAAGAGAAACAATACATTCTTTTCATTATTTACCCTAAAATTATAATTAAATACTACATGTAATTCGTTATTTATACAGAACTATGTATGAGCTTAGAGTTCCAGGACGATGGAATTCTATGCATCATATCATGATAGAATAACAGCTTTTCTGATAAGAAACAATTCTAATAATAGGTCCGCTACATAAATATCTAGTTCAGACTCGAAAATCTTTTATGGTTGAAGAACATTAGTTAAAAAGACGTGTTTATTTACGACAGACAAGTCTGAAGACGGCTCTCCATCGCCCGAGGCTATCTCCCCTTCCATAACGACTCAAGGAAAAAATATTTTTATTGCCAGCCAAAGAAGAGCTTTGATTTTAAGAAACAACCTGTAAAAAACAGGCTAACCTATTATAGTGAATGATCTCTACATCACTATGCATGCGCGGCTATTATTCCGAATCTGTCTATTCAGCTATGATATGTTTTATACATACAGGCCTATATAAAGCCCGTACTGCATTAAAAAAACTCATAATCAGAGAAAACGACCTATGTGTGTTTTGGAATTGCCGTGCTTTGTGACTACGTTGTTCTCCTTCGGTGTAAGCCAATACTTCATTTCTGTGAAAATGTCTGTTGAGTTTTAAAGATGTCCATCCTCTATTTTAAAGTATATTGCGTATTGCATGCATTGGGAGACGTTTTATAAATATTTTCAAAATATTCATGCTTCTCGCTAGTATTACTCCATCTTAAAAAGTAAATTATAAGCATTTAAGAATCCCTGTCTCTCTCCCTCTCTCGTACACAGCATATCTTGGGAAATGCGGTTAAAAGCGTAGCTATTGTATGATTGATTTTTTAAAAGAATATCTGCTTGGATAACATTTTTTTTCTATAAAAGTTAAAAGCTTGTGAATTTTAGTTAATAAGAATTCATTGGGTATACATCTATGCGAAAAATAGGTGTGGTGTTTACTTTTTTGTAATGCAAATAGTGTACTGATAATGGCTAAAGCACGAGATTTTGTTTGACATGCATAACTGTTTCGTCTTAAAAATCAGAATATATATAGTTTGTTCTTTTACATTATAATGTGGTCACAATATATTACTTAAAATGATTAGGCCTAATAAGGTAAATGTTTACATTATATTAAAGCATTTAAATAAAAAAATAACATACCTAATGGACTTCATTGGTGAATCAGAGCTGTCTTTATATTTACACATATATTATCATTATTATTATATTCCAAGGAAATGTTAGTAATATTAATAAACTTCGAGACTTTCAAATAAATGAACTTTTTATGAAATACAGACTCTAATACAGAATTTGTTTTTCTGTTTATGATGCAGGGAGTTTAGTAACTCACCTTAACATGCTAGCTGGGAATAGCATTTTCCCGACTGTTCAAAGACTACAAGATCTCAAGCTAGAGGAGCCTTATAATATAAAGGCCATAAGAAAAATTGATACGACATACGGTGTTAGAGTGTTTGCAGTCTTAAGCAGTTTTTTTTTCTCCCAGTGAGATATTCAGCCCTAGTAAGCGAACAGTTGGAGGAAATGCCCGGAAAGTTTGAAATTGTATATCATGGATTATACCAGCTGGCAAGTTTAAGACATGTAAATTGCATTTTATTCCCGTTAAGGTTTGTAGAAAATAATTCAGTTAACCTTTCAATGTTTCATTTAGAGATACAGTCGTTGAGTTGCTAAATACTCAGCTCACTAGGATTACATTCGTGTATGGTACGCATCGCTGTATGAAACACACACACACACACACACACACACACACACACACACACACATAATATGTGTAAATAACGTGTGGGATGTAGTATGTGCGAGATCATGCAGAAAGAATTTTAATAGCCTTTTCAGGGATTCCTTACCTCAAAACATATACTTACAACAAGATTCAAATAATTTGAATGTGTGTTACGGGGCTACAAACATGGTGTAAATGTGTAATGGTGTAATTTACCATATCAGAGAAAATGTCCGATATTTAGAGTAGATGACCATGACGACGAAGATGATTATGATTTATGAGTAGTATGTGAAGGAAAACCGCTCCAACAGTATTAGTAATAATTAGTGATGGGTCAATACCACCATTTCCCGATATTCGATACCGATACTGATTTTTGACACCAATACTCCATAGTAACTTTATCAAAAACTGTAAAGGGATAATTTGTTCACGGATTAGGTTCTTATTAGTAGTTTTCTATGTATAAACACACGTAAACAATTTTATTTTGTGTTGTATGATAATTCGGAAATTGTTCCTGTTTGACAATCTCCAACTGCCAGCAATTTCTTACTTTCTCTACTACGCATAGTAAGTAGGGGAAGTATTGTATTCCACCCAAAAATTCGATACCGAGATTTCACCGGAAATATATGTTTTGAGGCCCCCTGAATCCAAAAAGAGCATTTTTGGAAACATGTCCGTGTGTGTGTTTGTGTGTCTGTGAATAGCATAACCCAGAAACGAACAGTCGGATAAACACCAAACTTAGAATTTAGGTTCAGTATCTTCCAGAGATGCGATACGAAGGTTTTGAAGAAAATCCCCCAACCCCAGATTACCCTTTATATGGAAGATTTTTCGAAAAATTTGAATTTTCTTAAAAATGGCTCTAACGATTTTGATTAAGGTATCATATCTTTAAGATATTTTCATTACAAATGAAATATATATCTCGAATTTTCCGGGAATGTCTCCAAAAGTATTCTTCATTGTGAACGACTTTTGCATAACTGGTAAACCATAAGAGACAAACAAAATTTTACTACACAAAAAATGTAGATCACGTTAAAATACACAATTTATGTCATATACATTTTTTGTTGTTGAGTGAACCATTTTCGAGATATTGCTGGTTATTCCCTTAAATTTTCCAATACTTATACCTTTTCTCAAATGGGAATTCGTTATTCATTATTTTATGTCGTGGTAATGCAAAGAGAATGAAATACTCCACATAGCAACCAACTTTAAAATATTTGACTATCACTTAAAGTCTACCAATTCCCCTTGCATCTACAAGAAAATTAGCAATAAGATTAGCATCTCGATATCTCGATTAACATGAAGCATATGGAGAATAAGGGTTTGTAAAAATAGTTTGTACAAGAGAAGAGAAAGTCATGTGAGTGTAACACATCAGATTTTTTATCTTGATAGTGCCCCAGGTTATATATCGCTATTATTAGTCAAGTCTAATAATAATAATAATAATAATAATAATAATAATAATAATAATAATAATAATAATAATAACAATAATAATAATAGTTTCTTTACTTCCCTTTTTTGTGCAAAACTTTCTTTTAAACGATTTTTTAATCGTAGGAAAACAAATACGAGCAGTTTTATTCTTCTTCATTCTGCAGTCTTGAAAATTTAAACTAAGGTGTATTTTACATGATACTCAAACAACTGCAAATAATGTGTGTGTTACACCATTCTACTACTTTTCATAACTACCACATAACGTGTGTAACTTTTTTTTCATCCGGTAATAAGAAATTAGCAGAATCATATGTCTGTGGACTAAGCCTCTCTACAATTCACCCAGGTATATTAGCATACATATGTTTAGTACAAAGCCATGTTAGGTAGAGTTAAAAATTTTTAAAGAGAAAAATCGTCGAAATAGTGTATGAAATGCAGAGATATAAAGGAAACAAAGATTTTTATTAAGAACACAAGCATTCTTGAGAGAAGAAATACTTCCAGGCGCTGTATTATCTCACGTCTTAAGTTTTGATTTGTTTCTGCTGCATTCACAGATGTTGGTCACCACAGTAGGTAAAATGTAATGGCAGAGAGTGAGTCACCAAGCCAGGCTATTGCAGAAACTGAATTAGTGCGTCAGGTAAATCAGCTTCTTTCACAAGTCAGTTAACGCTGCATTTTACATGAGTATTTCTACCCTTTCCCCCATTGCTTAGCATGTTTTTATTTTAGACTTAAAGAGTCTATGAAATGTGGCATTCATTCATCCACAGGAAACGCAGTCAAAGTCTATCAAGAACTATAGTCCAGCAACTCTTTGGGGACACGTGCGAGGCTCGACTCCTTTCATTCCTTATCTAGCATAAAGTTAAACGCAACAACTTTCATTACTGCAACATTTAGAAGTATCGAAGGGTTATCTCAAAGTATTAGACATATACCCCGAGTATCGAGAGTATCAAGGCCCCATCTTTAACAATAATAATTTATCTCAAATGACAGAAAACTTGTAGAATATACAGGTTTTTAAACCTACCTCATGTATATTGAGCACTGCATATCTCTTTAATTCAGTGGAGTTTGGAATTGTGTAAAGGGGTAACACTATCACCTCGGTATATATGCCATTTATTGTTGTGAACAGTTTAAGTGATCCGTAATTGAAGCTAGGCATTCATCTTCCAGCACATGTGCAACAGAAGTAGGCGCTGTACATGCTTCTAAGTCTCTTTCTCCTCCCCGTTATCCTATAGGTAGCATTATTTCAGCGGCATCATAGCTGCGGATATGTGGATCAGTAACACTCGTAGAATAACTGGCAACAAATTGCGCCGTATGCTTCCATCAGGTTATTTCCAATGGGCGCAGTGCGTTGAGCGAAAGCAAGCGATTAACAACCCTTGTGCATAGCTCCGATCTGCTGCTTTCAAACAAGACTCAGGCTCTTCTTTTCTAAAACCCATTTTTTGTCCATTTTAATAAATTTTATTTTTAGTTTTAATTGCTTCAATATCCTACCACAATATTTTGACGGTTATATTTCTATAAGATTGTGATAAACATAATTTTATAAGGCTAGGAATGTTCAGGACAAAATTTGTTTAAGAGGAACGATGAAATTGACATTAGAAATTTTGGCAAGTTATTTCCCGGATGCTTCCATAAGCAGGGATATAACGCGGCTATTTAAGGGAAATGGAATGTTTTGCCAAATGTTGTCGCAGCTACTAACACTGTGTGTGGAATATGCAAATAATACTTACACCGCTTACGTCAGTGTTGAAAGAAGCACAAACACAACATTCTCGACGGTAATTAAATTTACAGATATTTTGACGTCGGTTTCTCTGCTAGACGTGCGCTAACAGGAATTGTGATACTCAGACCTTTAAACTTTAATTTAATCTTCAGCTACGTATCAGAAACGCCGGAGCATGGAGGTGATATCTCCGTCGCACCCCAGGTAAACCTGTCTGTCTCTCGCAGTCATATCATTGCCTAACATGATTGTTGTAGTATACAGTAGTACTGAGGACAATAAAACTAAATTTTAAGCAGAGTTACAAACCGATGTCCCACTCCTCTACCATCTCGCTTCCCTGCAACCCCGTCACATAATTATGCTGGCGAGCACCGGTTTACGAACCAAGGCATTGTCACATTATTATGGCCGCCAAGAATTTCGTTGTCTGGGCGCATAGATTCCACTGACCGTGCTACCTTCATTTGCTACGTTGTCGTCTGTTAAAAACTCAAAACGAATTAAAAAGGACAGTAAACGAAAATATCAACTTTTAAAGTAATGCTTGTTTTGTCCTAAGGAACACATTATACTGGTAATCTTAAAAAGCCGTCTGCAATCTTAACATTTTTATCCGTCTCTTCCATATTGTTCAGGCGTTACTAGTACTCTGACCCAAATTATAAATGGGGAAACAATAGGCATCAGTGGTTGCTGATTTCTTTAACCGTTTTTTCTTATTCGATTTATTGCACTATAGCGTAAATCAGTGGTATGTTGATAGTTACAGCAATAAGCCACTTGGTGTGCAAGCTCAGACAAGCATCAATAAAATTGAGGATACTTCTATGCAAGAAACGGAGCGGAAACTATCGCTCTTGGAGCAAAAATCGAAAGAAAAGCAAAAGTAATTGAGAAATGTAACAGGTTAAACAGTACGAGACGTATATGGCGGAGAAACCTTGCGCGGTATATCATGCAACTGATGAATGGTTGCTGGTATGTGCAATGGACTTACTGTCGATTATGAACATTACTAAATTTTGGATCTTTATGGCCATAAAGTGGAAGTGGAAGGAATTAAGTTGGAAACATTAATCGTCGAGGACGTATCTGTTCTTGAAACATACAGTGCTAGCGGTGTAGGTACATTACAAGGGATGATTTTACATTAATCACATATTTCTTTTTCCTTGTTTCTAGATAACTATATCTGTGAGCGCCTCCCCACTCCTTTCCTAGGATTTACTTGCAGGCAGACAGACGCCTACTCTCCACATGAAGTTGAATGCGTGTATGAAAAAACGGAATAATAACCAACAATTTAAAATAACATTAGGTTAAATGCTTCGATTACTGCAGAAACTGCAATCCTTCCTCTCGGCTAACTTCAAGCAAATCTATGTGATGACTGGTATGAGACAGCTTATAATTTTATTCAAAACATGTAATTTTGTTTGTTATAGCAAAATTCGTTCATTAGACACTTTACACAGGATGCCGTGACTATTTGAGGTGGCTATATTGCTATTTTATTCCTTCGTATACTAAAATCTAGGAGACATTTGTTCTATTGGCATTTGAAAACTTTGACTTTTCTACGTTCTACTAAAATGATAGCCCCTTTTTGTGAGCACACATTCAATTAATCTAAAAGGCTGAGAGGCGAGGATTCCATGTTGAATTCAACAAGACCCAACAGATAAAAGAGTAGAATTGTCATGGCGCCTATTGTAGCATCCAAGGACAAACAATGCCAGTAAGCATTTAGGAATTCGACTTCCTACCCAATTATGCTCACGGAGTTACTTTTTCCTTTTCAGCTCTGAAAATCACATTAAAATTTATGCATTTCCTTTCAGTTAAGATATGCTAAACAATGCAGTCAGGAAACTACTAAATATATTTTGATTACTTTTCAGGGCCCACAGCCGATTTCACCTTGGAATAGAACACTTAATGCCCGACGAAATGGTCCCAAGTGCATACAAAAATTTGGCGTCATTGTTGGTGAAGAGGACTGCCTTTATCTTAATGTTTACACACCGATTATGGTAAGCATATACGTTTATACGTATTAAAACTACCGATTATGGTAAGCAGGTACGTTATTACTAGTTAAAACGTTTAAATAAAATTGTAATTTCCTGTGTACTCTAAAATATTTGTATTGTATTCCACCCAAAAATTCTATAACGAGAATATTGCCGAAAATGCGCGTTTTGAGTGATTTTGAATACAAAAAAAGGCATTTTTTAAAAAAAAGGATCTGTGTATCTGTGTGTGTGTGTGTGTGTGTGTGTGTGTGTGTTTGTGTGTACGCGCGCTTGTCCCTGTGAACAGCATAATTCAGAAACGAAAAGTCGGATAAATGCCATATTTCGTATTTAGGTTCAGCACCTTTCTAAGATGCGACACAAAGATTTTCAAGAAAATCCCCCCCGACCACCATATACATTAAGTATTTTTCGAAAATTTTGATTTCTTATAAATGATTCACAATTCTGATTAAAATATATATTAAACATGTTTACATGATGAAGATGGTTGTTGCTTCGTTTTGTTGTATTGTTATTTTCCCCACGCTTTGGGAGCCAATTTGAAATAGGTTGTATTGAAAGAGTTGTATTATATTTTCAACTGTTGGGAGCCGAACTTGAAGTTCGTTGCAACAGCACGTATAGTACCCGTTTTCCGGTAGCGTTCGCCCCAAATGTACTTTCCGGTGGCCTTTGCCCCAAAAATGATTAAAAAAAATATTAACTTTGTAATTTGGCTGTTTCTTTAAATATTATATACTTATGTTTGCCTCGGCTGCGTCAGTATTATTATTAGAGACATGTTTCTCTTTGCAGGGTTGTGGTGCGACTGAAGAATGTAGGCTTACACAGATTATAATTTTACTTCACTCCTTTTATTAATGCTTGACACGATTTAAATAACACTTCACTCATATAGAGAGCTGTGAGATTCTTTTGCTAATTACTTGCACTTTTTAAACACGTAAACTATTTTCTCACACAAAATACGTATCAAATTTCTCGAGGACGCATCTCGCGTCAGGAACACTGTCTACAACCAACGCGTCCAGTTATGAGCACTGTCTACATGCAACTGACTTGATTTCTTCCGCCTAAATTTGTAAATTTCTATATTTCGAGTCTATGATTGGCTAATGCTACTCCAATAGAATACTTTTATTTAACTTTAGCTATTTTCTGGTTGTTGATTGGCTATTTTATAATCTGTCACTAAAATTACATTATTGTTGCTCCAATAATGACTAGTAGCATTTAAACTTTCAAATTCATTATTGCCTCAAGGTTACCTCATTGTTAGCAACTTTTAACCTATTATTCTCGCAGCTCCTACATTATTAAATTACATAATACATTCACATAACATTATTGAATATGTGCACAATAATATAAACATTTACAATGACTGTAATATACACTTTATATATATTGTTACATGCACATATTGATCTAAGGCGGGCTGTTATTGAATTATACATTATATAATTACACTGAAATCATTTAAGTGTTAAAAATACTACCTCAATGACAAATAAATTGTATATCTTAAATGACTGTCAAGTCATCTTCATTCGGAAGGAATTTTGTATAATCTCGTATAACTGGAAAACGTTAAGCGATAGAAGAAAACGTACCACACCAAAAATGTGGATCTCTTTAAAACACAGAACTTACTTAAAACAAGCTTTTCTGTGGCATAAGGCATTTCTGAGATACCCGTTATCAAAGGTTCGAATTGTTCAATAGTTGTCATTGTTTTAAAGTCTCATCGTAATAAAGTTTCTCGCGAATGCATGCATAAGTACGGAATATAAGGCCGCATATAGCGTCCAGTTCTTAAACATTTGGCTATGGCTATTCCGTTTGTATCTATAACGAAATGTGTAATGTAGCTCTTTCTTCAAAGATTTATTTGGGTTAAAATGTAATAGATAAAAAAAGCTAGTAGAATAGTTTGTATATCCACTAATAAAAATTGAGGGTAGAGAAAGTCATGTAAATGTATCACATCCGATATTTTTTTATGTTCCATTTATATGCCGTCTTTAACATCTCGGGTCATGTCGGCGGATTTTCCCTTTAGAACAATTGTTCATCAGCAATGATGTTCTTGCTTACAGTAGTGTTAATTTTTGGGTTGGTATTATTTTTGGTTATTACATTAAATTACACACTGTCATTCATACGTCCAAACTCTAGAGAGAATGGGGATTAATCCTGGCTAAAGAAAAACTCCACCCTACAACTGGGAATCGAACCGTGAACCTAGCATGCTAACTAACCAGACTACAGTGGCAGTCTATGTTACTCGTATCTGTTGTTTGTTAAGGATTTAGAAACTTAACGAAACCAAAATGTTAAATGCAAACAATACTACATTTATGTCTGACTGTTTGGATTACACGACGTTTAATGGTTAGTGGTTTTAAAGGTTGAATTACAAATTAAATAATTTCAATTACCTACCACCGTTATTTATGAAATTTTTATAAAATTAACCAGAGAATATGTATATGAGAATCCTGCCATTTGACCTTTATAATATTTGTAATTTCGCACTACCTGGTCAATAACGGACGAAAGTCCCCTGATATTCAAGCAAAAGAGTGTAAAACAACCGCGGAACCTCCTTAACTTCCACCGGCAGTCTTACAAATGCTGCATACCCTATAATTACTCTTTGGCGATGAAACAATCATCGGTCTTAGATAACAACAGTGGGTGAAAGTTGAAACCGTTGTAGAGGTGAAGCTGGTGAATACGAAGATTCCGCACTCCCAGGTCATCAAGTGTCTTTGGGAAACACACATAAACTGCGACCATTGATAAAAAAAGCCTTCAATCGGGATTTGTTCCTACATGCACTCTTGTGGAATACAGTAACTATAAAATGAACGGGCTTTTGTTTCTACATGCATTGTTGTGGAATACAGGAAATATAAAACTCAACGGGCTGAAATACAGTAATTGTAAAATGCAAGGGACTTTTGTTTGTACACGCATTCTGTGTGGAACATAGTAACTATTTTGTACTCAATGGAATTTTCAACGAAGGCTTTGTAAATTCTGTTTGTATTTTAATAATTATGGAGTTTAAATTAGGTATTTTATAGCCTATCTCTGTCAGAAAGAATAGGACCTTTCAATGGTGAAAACATTATCAAAATCGATTGAGTAGTTTTTGAGATTATCCTACACTTACCTATCTACCTATTTATTTTCAGTTTTCGACCCTTCATCTACTATTACAAACTTATCAATCAACTGACCTGCCTACCCACCAACCAGCCAAACTTCTCTCTTTATAATATTAGTATAAATAATAGTTCTTTCACACTAGCCATGTGTAGGCTAAGGCTAGAAATTTATTTGAATAATTCAGTACCACGGCCAGGATTCGACCCGGATCTTCAGCTTTCCTCTCCACCACCTGAGCCTAACTGTCTCACCTTTCTCACCTGTTTCATACATGCTGGTAAACCTCTAAGGCGAATTTAATTACTTCGCTATATCATACAGACTGGATTAATGAGAGGGCAGTGGGCAGAAATGACAAACGTTCAACATTCGTATTAAGGCTATAATGTGATTAACTACAAGTTCGAAAATTAAAAATAATTCCGCATTACATGCTGTTACAAACGTTTGTTTGCAATATTTCAGGGATCACAGAAGCGGTAAAAGCAAACATCTGTTTTACCGTTTGTAACCTCTCAGACTTATCATTTGGGCAGTTCATGTATCTAATCTTTGTTACTATTGGTTTTCGGACTCCCATTAACTGAATGCGTACATGTGAACAAATGTTTTTTCGAGATGTTGTTCAAACTGTCTTCCATTTAACTGAATGCACAATGGTATTGTAACAACACAACACTTTATCTTGTTCTTGTATTCAGACATGAATTGTGAAGTATTATATTACAGCCAGGCATAGGAATTCTTAAGGTTTAATAGCCAAGATGGGAGGAAATGAAGTTGAGCTGTTGCTGGATTATAAGCAAGGAGGTCTTAGATAACAAACCATCTCCCATCCCTCGTAGTTTTTGGCGTTTGCAGACAGCACTCATACAGATGTTTACCTGTCTGTCGCCGATCCATGGCCGCTAATTCTTTGTGTTGATAATGGTTTGAGCGTAGATAACTTGAAGCTAACTCCTTAAGGATTCCTATACCTGATTATAGCATATGATACTGTAATCATTTTATGCCCTAAAAGTCTGTATTTCTGAAGTCGAGCTAAGACCAAGCAGTTAAGCGATTTTAAATAAATAATAAAAAAGGTTTAAGATTGACTGTCACATACAACGGTTGTCTGATACACTCGCAGATTTCAGGTGTTGTTGAAGCTGCAAAATTATTCGACAAACTTACAGAAAATACGTAAACAACATTACAAACTCATATGTAAGTTACATACGGGAAAAACATATAGCTTTATAAAAACAAAGAAAGCTTGTTTCAACAATACAAATTTCATATTTTACCACCGAGAATGAAAATCAATTTTATACAACACTGTTTAATTTTGTATAATTAAACCACTTGCATACAGACTCAGCGATACTTATTTTACTATTGATTTCTGCACGTAAATGAAATTCTGTTTTCAGAACAGCAGGAGGGAGAGTCATCAGTCATTACTGCCAGTCATTATGTATATTCATGGAGGACAATTCATAATAGGTTCAGGCGTAAGTAGTCTTACAGGGCCTGAATACCTGCTGGATAAGGATATTGTGCTCGTTACCATCAACTATCGCCTTGGAGTCCTAGGTGAGCCTTGAGTGAACAATGAGTGTACTGAAGTATTAACTGTATACCTAAAGTGTGAGTGGCAGATACTGATTTGCATGGTGTAGAAATTTGACGATTATGTTGGTAAACATGGCACTTTTTCTACCCATAGTTGGTACAGAAGAACTTGATGAAAATGCTTAACAAGATTCATGCTACAGATACCCAAATACATTAGCTGGTAGCAAGCTCTTCTAATATCATGCGTTCGCTTTTACTTCTATCCCTACATAAACAGAACCATCACATGCAGTAGCGGCTCTCGTGAGTATATATTTTCGCTGTTCATAAACGTTTAGTCATACGGCCCTCAAAATGTAAAATAGCAACTGCTGCATAATAGTTCTGATTATGAAGAAATTGATACAACTACAGCCCCTCTCAATAATAATAATAATAATAATAATAATAATAATAATAATAATAATAATAATAATAATAATAATAATAATAATGCTGAAATTGTCTGACGAAAGAAACGTATTTTTTGTGGATGTTTGTTATGTACAAAATTAAGTACACCGTGTTAGGGCAAGAACGAAGTAATGTGTAAATTAAATTCTACTTGAGTTTATGGGTGGTATGGAGAAACCGGGAGACGCCTATGCACGTTATCTATTTCTGCTACCGGGACTCAAACTTCTGCCGCAGTGTGCTATCACCTTGTAGCATTGAAGTAAAATTGTAATGACAGTATGGAAATAGACTGCGAAGAAACCTTCGCGCGATAGTGCACTTCAAGCATTTGGCCACATGATGTATTTGCGTCATACCAGTTGCGCATGCGCAGGAGCTCCTTAAAACCTGCACAAGTGAAGATGTACTAGTGTCACTGTTGCCATACCTCATTGAGTTTAGTAAAGCAGCGCGCTGGATTTTAACGGATTAGATTATAAATTACCGCATAGACGTTACGTTTAATAGCATCCTCACATGCTCTTGCGCTCTGATGCAGCAGCTGCCACTGATCACACGAGATGGATGGATGGATGGTTGTGTCGTGAGATTAGCGGAAATAAAATATACCACCATAATTGCTTTCTTCTTTATTACAAAGCTGACCACTAACAAGAAACAAAAACACTTTTTACAATCTAAAAGGAAAACACGTGAATATCGATAACAGAATTTAAGAAGGAAAATTGATTCATTTCCCGAAATACTCCCCATCCTGGTCTACCTCTAGCGGTACAACCAGCTGTACTGGACGGCTTATATGTTGTTCCTCGGGAGTGCGAAGACAAAGTGTTCTTATTCTTCCATCCCTTCCCGTCAGTACCCTATCTATTCTGGCTCTCCTCCACATATGCCTTGGGCGCATATCTTCATGGATCAGAACCATATCTCTGGGGTGAAATTCAACGTGTATTCCGGTTGGACGTCGCACTTCGTGGAAACTGTTAAGCTCCAGAAGATATTCCTTTTCCTGAAGTCGTCTGACAGCTTCTGTTGCAGCCTGAACTGTTTTGTTTGCTTGGTAACAGGTTCTGGTCCTGAAGGTACTGTGAGAAGTCTCACACCACAGAGAAAGTGCGCAGGAGTTAGTGGCTCGGGGTCCTTTCCTTAAGAAAGGGCTCTTGTATTGTCCTCGGATTCAATACTTATCGAGGTGGTAGTGAGTTCTTCTTCCGTAGCCCTTAAATTTCTTAACACTGCGAAGACGCCCTCTAATCGCGTTTTGGGCGAGGAACTGATGGGTTTTGGGAATTGTGATTGTCTTCCACAATTCATTGAGCAGCCTCAAATGTTTTTGCGTTATCGCTGTATATTGTTTGTGGAAGGCAATGCCGTCCTAAGAATCTTTGTAGTGGCATTAACAATTTGTCTGTAGTCATGCTATAACATGCACCGCACGCATTGTTACACAAATGAACAATGCAATTTGTGTCTTCTCCATTGTCCTGCTCATTTGAATGTATAGGAGTCCTGCTAAGTCTATGCCTGTAATAGCAAATTGTTTGGAAGGCTACATTCAATCAGGAGGAGGTGGTGTTCTATTTGTTGTCCTCTTGGATTATTTTGGATCTTACAAGGTATTCACAAATGTAGCACTTTCTTGACGGTATGCCAGCTCTCAAAATCCAGAATTGAGTACGAAGTTCTTATAAAACAACACGAACCCTAAAATAACGTAATCTGATTGCATTTCTTTAATAAGTAGCGTAGTAAAATGGTGGCAGCCGTCAAGAAATAAACGGTGACGTTGTTCCTTAGCTCTGTCTGCAGATTGGAGTCGACCTCCTAAACGAATAAATCCATCTTCCAGGAAAGGTTGAATTCTAAAATTTTGGAATTCTTTGCTAGAGCTGCTTTTGATGAAGTGCCTGAAGTTATGTGTCCAAACATTCTCTTTGAACTGATTTAATCTAGTAGGTACGTGCCTCCGTAAGCTCAGCGGTCACAAATCTCCAACAGATTTCTTTATATTGCGAACATTGTGTAAGAAACGAAAAACCACAGCTGTTGTGTTGAGTAGTTTCCAGTATGAACTGAATCTGGATGCATTCAGAGGGTTTGTTGGCGTAGTGACAACCATAACTTGCATGATGTTTTTTATTTCTTCCGTAGATGAAGAGCGCAACGGAAACTTATTTTTTGGCCAAACTTCCTCTGGTTTGGAGAGCCGTGGCTTCCATGCCACCATAGATATAAATTTTGAATTTGATCACTCATAAGGCCTGGTAATAGGATGTTTTCTGGGTTGTGTTTCCCAGGGCAGTGTTTCTATTGGGTTGGATTCCTATGTGTCTGTATCTCAGTCACACGATTATAGACGAACGTTTTCCATTTGCTTGGATCGCTCTGTTTCCAATTCAGTGTCACAGTAGCGTCGGTGCAAACAGATGTTTGAGCGATGCTTAGTTCTGTAGCTTTGTAGAAGTAGTGTGGTAGTCTTTCCCCCAGAATTGCTGCTAAAAGCTCCAATCTCAGGAGAGTTCTCTTTTTATAGGAGCAAGCCTGTTCTTACTCATTGCTAGGCAGACCGAAGCCTTGTTCGCTTTAGTACTTCGAGCATAAAGAACCACTTCATATGCCCTTTCACAAAATACATCGATTTGGACAGCCTCAAGTCCTGAGTTGCTAACCATCGAGAAACGTGCATCTGCGATAGAGATGATAAACTCGAAACCAACTCAAGCCATCGAGACCCAATGTCAGAAGGTAAGATTTCATCCATTTCATTGTTCTTCACCAAATATTTTGAAAGAGAAGTTTTCCAACTATGGAGACAGGTAAAATAGCCCAAGTGGATCATAAAACGAGATGTTTACAAAAAATTCTTTTAGTAGTCGGTTCTTCACGTAAATGCTCCGTTATCATTTCAGGAGCCATGTGGAGCTGGTCATTTTGTGTATCCCGCAAGAAGCCTAGGACTTGAGTTTTTCTCTGTATACTTTGGACTTCTGTTCTCCAGATGTCCTTCAGTACCTCGGAGTTCGTTGCCATTTTGCCAGGGGTAGTCGAATTAGCCTCATCATTACAGTAAGCTTATAGTAAAGTGTAACTGCATTGTTGTCACTTATTTTGCTGCCACAAAGTCATCCATGAAAATACTTGAACCTATCAGTATTGCAGCATTAGGAAATCTAGTTTTGTGTCTTTTAGTGTTCCCTAGTAGTATGAAAGGCTCTTGAGTCCGTTCGTTGACCCCTGATGACGTCATCACCGCAGGGCATGTAACATAAACAAAGCTGCCGCCGCCGCCGCTGCTGCGTCCACGTGTTGTTGCATCGACCTTGGTTAAGGCCGCAGACAAGTCCGCCGCCGCGACCACACCTAAACAGGTGCTTTTAAAACCCGCTGTGTTGGTTCTGGTCGCGGCAACACAATACAAATTTATTTTTTATAAAGTACTGATAAAAAGAATGAATAAGTAAATAGCATTTATTGGATATTAGTAATATTGTTTATTTGATACCATTGCAATGGAAATATCAATTTTTTTGTTAACAACATTTTTCGTTGCCTTAGGGAAGGCCTTGCGATATCGTTTTGACGTGAAGTAGGCTTATAAGAATACACAGCAGCAAGTAAATGATTGCCAAGTCTCTTCCTGGCTGCAGCGCATTCCAAATAAGGTTACGCGTGCAGAGACTAGATTTCTCTTCCTGGCTGCACCGCGTTGCATACAAGGTTACACGTGCCAAGACGAGATTTCTCTTTCTGAATGCAACACCATGCATATAAGGTCACGCGCCTTTACTTTGTTAGACTAGATTCATTTCCTTGTTGCAATGTATATAAAGCTTGCACTGTCTTTGTAAGATTATGACTTTGAAGGGGAATAGGAACAGATGGGAACAGGAATAAATAAGGTAAGCTATGAGTTTAACATATATATTTTATAAGATGTACATTTGTTAGAATAAGCAAACATAATATTTTCTTTTACATATTAATAAGTACATTATCTTTGAGGCAAAGATTTATATCTTTTTACATATTAATGGTTTGACCATACACAACAAGAACAATTAATGTTTGTTTTACATATTAATAAGTACAATATCTTTGAGTACATATAGTTAGCTAAGCAAAATTTATATTTTAATAAGTACAAATAATGGTTTAGAGCATACACAATGAATATTTTTTCTTACATATTAATAAGTACAATACCTTTGAGTACAGAAAGCAAAACTTTATATTTTTTTTACATATTAATAAGTACAAATAATGGTTTAGAGCATATACAACAAAACCAATTATCTTTTGCGTAAAGCATTTCGTCAATAAATGAATCTTCATATTTAATGACTTTTCTATGTTTAAAAGCTCTATAGTGTTCTCTGTAACACAAAAGGTGGCATCGTTTGTTAGTGTCGATAGGGTAATAAAAGGCTTTAATTTCAATAGGAAAATCTATAGGAATTATTTGTTCAATTGAAAGATTGAATTCGTATGCGTTAAAAATTATATACATAAAATTATTATAATGTGTGTCTGCATGCAAAAAATTTAATTTTGCGTTTTCAAATAAAATGTTCGATGCTAAACCTTTTAATGAAGGAGGGCTCTTAATACAGATTTTGCAATTGCAAGTATTTGTGTTACTACAGTGAAACAGGTTTTTATATTTTTGTAAGGTGGTGCTTGGGTTTGACCGCCAACCATTTAACTTTGCTATGGGATCACAAAGATACTGCATAGAAAACAGATCGTTGTGAAATGAACCAAACATTACACGTTTTTGAAAGTCAAACCTAAAACTTCTAAAAAGAAAATACATGAAATCCACCCAATTGTTTTGCAAGGTTACAGGTTCTTTGGTATGAACGTAGGTTACCTTAATTATAAACTCATGTGTTTCGCATTCCACTTTCCAAAATTAAGATTTTGTAGGCAAATAAAATAGACTACATTTTTTTGAATGGCTAAATATAAAATTAACGTTATTTGTAACGTAATTAGCATTTGGACATAACATGAATCTTAACATCTCTTCTTCCTTCTGATTTTTGTTTATAGCAACATATAAGCAAATACATTTAGGTTCTATGTCCACTATTCCGGCCATATAGCACGCAAATGTGCCTCCCAGAGCACAGCAAATATTTTCTTTCGATAGCCAATGCATAATCCAAACAATAGTAGGCCAGTATTCTGGAAAACGGACAGGTACAAACTCTTCAAAATAGGTTTTGAAACCAGTTTCTTTTTGTAGTAAATTATATCTGTTTGTTAATTCCCTTGTAGAACTAAAGATGAAAGTATCCATCTATAAAAATGCAAAAATAAAAATAAATTACTAAAATTTTCCCGTACTGCCAAACCCATTGTTACCCCTATAGGTAACACTTAATTTTTTAACATATTTTATTTTTGGTATACATATTTTTTCACATATCAATTGAGCAATTTTTTTATTTTTAAGAATATGTTGTTTTTTATTTGAGTTGTTTAACATTAATACACAAATTTCCCCTGTAAAATCTCTATCTATACACCCTCCTCTTATTGATAAACCTAAAAGCGCTAAGCTAGACTTTTCAGCAATGCGAAGATAAGTGTCTTTTGGGGGTGTAGCAGAAATTCCTGTTGGGATCATTGCGGTTTGCAGAGGTTGTATTTCATGCGCTTTAGGTGAAAAAATGTCTTAACCAACGGATTCTTCAGTGCATCTTACGGGTCTCTTAATATTAGATCTAAGTAACTTGATCTGAAGGGTCATCTGAAAAGATAGAGAGAACTTTTAGTTCCTCTGAAATAAAATATCATAACCGTATTAGACGTAAACCCTAAAAATAAAAACGTTAACGAAAGTTTTTCATTATTAATATCATCAATGTCCGTTTCCTTAAACACGTTGGTATATTTTCTTGGAAGAAAGACCTCCAATGGATTTTCAGAGCTTTTCTGAAGTTTAATAGATATTGAGGGTCCATATTTGGTGGCGACTTTTGTAGCTCCGATCACTTTATATGGAACATTCATTAATAGATCCCTAATTTGCATCAATTTAATATTCTTTTCTTGATTAAATCTTGTAAGGAAATCCATTCTGTAAAGAAGATAAGTATGCACCAATAACTATTTGAAATAGTTTTAGGTTTCTTTTAAGGATAATAAATAGAGTAAAATAATTTACCTTGTTGATGATTGCTGCAGCGTCTAGGAGTAAACTGATGTTTCAATGCAATGTATGGCCTCTTTATATACAGATGCACATTGCATCAGCACAAGGACGACAAGTGAAAGTTGCATTTTTAAACTGCATCTATTAGGTATATAAGACGGGAGAGACAACCTCGGCCACCAACAGTTCCACGTTAAACCCTGCTGCTGTTAAATCTGCTACCGCACGACAGAAAATGTAAGTAACACAAAGTTATCAGGCTTTGGAAATTCAATTAGCGTTTACGCACGCTTATATTATTTTGGTCTGTTCTTTTAGCATGGAAAATATTAACGTCCTAAATGAAATACGTAGAGAGTATAAAAGGTTCAACGCTCACGGGAGGCATTACGATATTCAGATAAATCCTGCTTCCAAAAATGAAAATCCTATCCTTTACTTTAGAAATAGCATGCAAGCTGTATTGGATATTGTTTTAGATGGTACGAAACCCAGTGATATGGTGGGTCTGTCAATAAGCAACTCTGTGAATGTACAAGATAAACCGATAGGACTAAGCTTCCGCAGAAGCGATCAGGTATCTTTGGATGCTTTAATGGCTGTTATAGAGAAAGTATGCCAATCTAACGCTAATTTTTATGCCACAGATACTTTATCCATGAAAGTAGATCACGTTGAAATGCCTTTAGGACATGGTAGAATCAAAACAAAAGGTAGACATTTATCCGCATTGACGCACATAAAAAGGTCCATCGTTAGAATTAAAAGCAGAACAAAATGCTTAGCTCATGCTCTATTGGTAGCTATAGCACATTTCGATAGAGACCCAAATTACATCAGTTATAGAAAAGGTCGAAAAATTTATTCCAAAGTCGATGAGATTCTAAAGGCCGCAAATGTTGATCTAAGCAATGGTGGAGGAATAGCAGAATTGCAAAAATTTCAGGACCATCTTTCCGAATACAGAATCGTAGTTTATGAAGGATTACGTTGCGAAAATATAATATATGATGGGAACACAAATTCACAAAAACGTTTAAATCTCCTGTATGATGCACAGGAAAAACACTATAATGTGATTGTAAGTCTCACGGGTGCCATGTCTAAAGAATATGTTTGCGAAGGATGCAATAAGGGAATGAGTTACGATGGAGCAAAGACGCATAAATGCAATTATCGATGCTCCGGATGTAATTCACTTCCGCCCTGCATTTTTGAAGGAAACTACATATACTGTAATAAATGCAATAGGTACTTTAGAAGCCAAAGCTGCATGAATAATCATGTGCAGAATAAAATTGGCACTCAAATAATTTGCGAATGGAAGTGGCATTGTTTAATTTGTAGTCAACGGTTAAAGCCAAATCATCAGTGCTATATGTCATATTGTAGAAGCTGTAAAAGTAACGAGATGCCGGGCCACTTTTGCTATATGCCAACGCTTAGCGCAAAAAAACCATCATCGGAAAAGGTCTTATTCGTATTTTACGACATAGAATGTACTCAAAACACGCAAATAGGAGACAATACCTATCTTCATATTCCAAATTTACTCTGCTTAGAACACTATTGTTTTCTTTGCGAAAAAAAACAAGGATATGACCGAAGGGTGCAGTCAGTGTGGAAAGCGTAGGCATTCATTTTGGGGCAATGGCTGCATCAAACAATTTATGGAATATTTGCGCCAAAATAGACCTTTTTGTGAAAGGATAATTGCAATTGCACATAATGCCAGAGCTTACGATCTCATGTTCATCTTAGATTATGCAATAAAACAGGGATGGGTACCGGATTTAGTAATGAATGGTGCTAAAATTTTATCCATGAAAATGGAACACATAACCTTCCTGGATAGTTTGAACTTTTTACCCATGAAATTGAGAAGTTTACCGAAAGCTTTTGGAATAGATTGTGTGACAAAAGGCCACTTTCCGCATTACTTTAATACTCCTGAAAATATGAACTATGTAGGTTGTTATCCCGACCCCGTTCATTACGGCATCGATTACATGATGCAAGACGAACGCAGAGAATTTTTCGAATGGTACGAGAAGGAAAAAGATGGCATTTTTTATTTTAGAAAAGAGATTGAAGCCTACTGCATGGCAGATGTTGGAGTGTTGAGAGAAGCGTGTTCTATATTTAGAAATACTTTCCTAGACATCGGAAGTATTGACGTATTTCAAGAATCTATTACGATAACTTCGGCATGCAACAAAGTATTTAGAAAAAAATATTTGAAACCGAAAACTTTAGGACTTATTCCTTGTGGAGGTTATAGGAAAGCCGATAAACAATCCATAAAAGCTCTCATGTGGCTAAGGTATGAAGAAATTAAAAGGGGGATTTGCATTAAACATGCAGGTAATGGTAGAGAGGTGAGAATACCCGAATTACCTAACTTCAAATTAGATGGTTTTTGTGAGTAGACGAGAGAGGTGTTTGAATTCATGGGGTGTTACCATCATGGCCACGTGTGTCTTACTAATAGAGATGTGCCCGTCGTAGACACGCGAACAGAGACGCTTGCAGATAGATACGAGCTCACCATGAGTCGAATAGATAAAATTGTGTCGGCAGGTTACGTCTGTCACGTCATGTGGGAGTGTGAATTTGAGGACATTCTGAAACAACATCCGGCTCTACACAACGATCCCTTTGTGAAAAATGTTCCACTCATTCTTAGGGATTCCCTCTACGGAGGTAGAACGGAAGCATTGAAAACCTATTGCAAAGCCGACGAAAAAACTCGCATTAAGTATTACGACGTGATGTCCCTGTATCCTTATATATGTAAATATTTTAAGTTTCCCGTAGGTCTCCCATAATTCACATTGGCGAAGATTGCGCCAATATTACCGAAATGCTTAAAAAAGAGGGGGTTATAAAATGTAGAGTTTCGGCAAAAAATAGAAGTCTTTATCATCCCGTCTCGCCCTTTGGATGCCGACAAAAGTTAATATTTGGTCTTTGTTACATCTGTGCGAAGGAGGAAAATGACGGTAAATGTAGCCACGACGGGGAACTAATTGGTACTTGGATCGTAGACGAGGTACGAAAAGCCGTTGAAATGGGTTACGAAGTGAGAGAAATTTTTGAATTTTACGAATATAAAATGGAACAGTATAATAAAAATGAAAATAAAGGAGGTCTCTTTGTAGATTACATTAATAGTTTTTTAAAATTAAAAGCAGAGGCCAGCGGGTATCCCTCTTGGGTTAAGAGCGATGAGGATAAGGAGAAATACGTTCGAAGCTTTTTTCAGAGCGAAGGAATTCTTTTGGATAAGTCGAAAATTAGAAAAAATCCAGGTGCAAGGTCTCTAGCAAAATTGTGTCTAAACAGTTTTTGGGGAAAGCTCACCGAACAAAGCAATCGGTCGCGCACGAAAATGATTAGGGAGCCCGCGGAATTGTTTACGTTCCTGACCACGCCCGGCATAGAGGTGCAGATCCTAATGTTTGCGAGCGACGAGATAGTCTGGCTCTCGTGGAAATATGCCGAAGAGGTCGAGTGCCCTCCACTGGCACTCACCAATGAAGTGTTAGGAGCCTACGTTACCGCAGGTGCAAGGCTTAAGCTATACACCTACCTAGAGGCACTGAATAGGGACATATTATACACAGATACGGATTCGATACTGTTTACGGTTAGAGAAGGCGAGAAGTGTAGCGTCGAATGCGGCGATAACCTGGGAGACATGACGGATGAGCTAGCGGACTATGGAACGGATTCCTACATTTCAGAATTTGTATCCGGAGGCCCAAAAAATTACGCGTATAAAATATGCCTACCAAAAGGTGATTTCAAAGCTGTTTGTAAAGTGAGAGGGATAACATTGAATTACGCTTCTTTACAGTTGGTTAATTTTGATTCAATAAAAGATTTAATTCTTGGAGAAAACGTGGATCGAAACATTGAAGTTAGAACGAAAAAGAAAATAAAGCGCAAAAGATCCCATGGCGTGTATATCGTCTCCGAACCGGAAGATAAAATCTATAGAATTTGTTTTCACAAGAGAAGAAGAATTTCTAACGATTCCGTCCCTTTCGGATATATAAAGCCTGACTGAACGAGCCGCCTCCTCTAATTATGGATTCCGAGGTGGAACGAGCAGTATCCAAGTACGTGGAAAACCGAAGAAGGCAGAGAGGCTTAAAATATTGTACGAACGAGGAGATAGCGCTCATTCCCTTAGAAGTGTTTGCTCAATATCCTCCCTTCGATGTAGATTACGTAATGTACAGGTTAACGGACGAATTGAGGGAAAAACTAAAGATGTTTCGACGAAGTAATGTTTCCCGTAGTAAAATTTCAGCACCCCTTTACGCTGATCGTTAGTGGTAGTTCGGGTTCTGGTAAGACCGTATTTTGTGTAAATTTAGTAAACAATTTGAAGCATTTGTGCACTGTTGGAAAATTTAAAGAAATATTGTGGTGTTATAGCGAAAAATCGGCCGTGCCAAAGTTAAAACACGTAAAATTTCATGTAGGTGTGCCGGAGTTTGAGAACCAGAAAGGAGATCCAAAACTAGTAATATTAGACGATCTCTTAAACTCTGCATATTCCAGAGAGGTGTGCGACCTGTTCACGAAGGGAAGTCATCATAGAAACATAAGCGTAATTTTAATCACTCAAAATTTGTTTCATCAAGGCAGGTATTGTAGAGACATCTCGTTAAACGCTAAATACATTGTGGTTTTTAAAAACGTAAGGGATAAAAATCAAGTGGCTCATCTAGCCAGACAAATATACCCCGAAAATTGGAAATCGCTTTTCGAGGCGTATCTGGACGCTACGGAAAAGCCTCACGGCTATATGCTTTTCGATCTGTGCCAGGAGACCGATAGCAGATTACGATTTAGAACCAACATCTTTCCATCGGAGCTCCCTGTCGTAGCATATCAGCATGAGCAAGCGGATAAGATCCAACTATCACATGCTGCACGTGCTTAAAAGCGCCAAGCCTAAGCTTAGAAAAGCCATTTTGGAGAAGTCCGACAAAGAGTTAGTGTTGACTATTGCAGAATGCGCTCTAAATGTTCTAAGGGGCAATTGTAATATAAGCAAATGCACCATTCGCAATCTAGGAAGATATAAAAATAGTCTGAGGCGAGTGGTGGATAAATCTCTAAAGGTTAACAATAAGAGAAGGTTTTTAATTCAAAAGGGAGGTTTTTTGATTCCTCTGCTGACTGCCGTACTGACCGGACTTTCGTCTCTAATACAGCGTTAGATGCTGCAAAAATCATTTTTAGTTTCTCAGCGTTACATAGACACCCACTGCTTGAAGAAAGCAGTCGAAGAAGAAGCGGAGAAAGAAGGATGCGTACGAGGAGCTGATCAAATTTAAATCCAGTGGCCGCCGCCGCCGACCGTATCTACCGCCGCAAACGCTGCCACCGCCGCCACTACCACCTACCCGAACCTCCCCTTCTCCTCGGGTCAAAAAGAGGCTCGTCTTCCCTCCAGAAACAGTCTACGAGAAGCAGGAAGAAGAAGAAGAAGAAGAGCAAGAAGAAGAGTTTGACGAAGAACAAGTAAGGCCTCTGCCATTGCTGGCCCACGAGAAAAAAGAAGTAGAACAGTTTACAAATAGAAGCTTTGGGTACATAGCAGGACCTTACCTAGCTCCATATTTGCACACTCCTAGGGCAACGGATACCGTATTCGGCATTTACAAGGATAGGGACGGCAACTTTAAAATTGGCGATTCCATTATTCGTATAGAAGACAACGATTTGTATGTAAAGGATAGGTATTTTAAGGGAACTCTGGGTCTCTGGGAATTGCTCACTAGGAAGAAGGTAGATCTCTCGAAAGTCACCTCTTCGGACAAGAGTAAATATAGACAAATTCTTCTTTTAACCAACGGTCACCTGCAGAATAACGAAGCCTTTAATCAGATGAAATCGAACAGAGGTAGCAAATATAAAGAAATAATTGCCGAGTTGTTTCCGTCCAAGACGTGGATGGATTATTAGCAATGAATAAGAAGTATTTTTACGATCCCGAACAACCTTCGGCTTTTTCCACCGTGCAGAAACTTGCATCTCTTACGGGAAATAGACGTAAAACGGAGGATTGGCTTCTCCAACAAGATGCCTACACTTTGCACAAACCTGCGAGGAGAAAATTTCAGAGGAACCACTACACGGTGAATAACGTTAACGATGTGTGGGAAGTCGACTTGGCCGATTTTAAAAGCATTAGAAAGTATAACGATGGAGTTCAGTATCTCCTAACGTGTGTAGATTGTTTTTCCAGATTTGCACGTGTAAAACCCATAAGATCAAAATCTAGTACCGAAACTCCAAAGGCCTTTGAAGCCATCTTAGATTCCGTTCCTCTAGCAGTCAGATCCGACAGAGGAAAAGAATTTTTAGGATCTGCATTTCAGAAGCTTTTAAAAGAGAAGGACATCGAGCATCAAGTTTGCAGAAACCCCGATGTAAAGTGCGCCATGGTCGAGAGATTTAATCGTACCATTAAGTCTAAAATATACAAGTATTTTACATACAGGAACTCGTACAGATATATAGACGATCTCGATAAATTTGTTCGCGCATATAATCGCACCATCCATTCGTCAATAGGAGTGGTCTCCAACCGAAGTAAATGAGAAAAACGTGTTACAAATATGGAAAAGGCTAGAGAGAAAACGAGGTAGCATTAAACCCAGACCCGTCAAGTTCGCCGAAGGACAAACCGTGAGAATAAGCAAAGAAAAGATGAAATTTGCCAAAGGGTACGAAAAAAATTTCTCAACGGAGATTTTCAAAGTTGTAAAGGTTATAAAACGTTCGCCGCAACCCGTGTACGAACTTCACGATCTGAACGGAACGCCCATAGAAGGTCAATTTTACAGTTACGAACTAACTCCAGTAAAAATTAACAAATCCACTTTGTATAAAATAGATAAAATACTAAAAACTAGGGTGAGGAATGGCAGAACGCAGCATCTCGTCCGCTGGAAAGGATATGGTCCCGACTTCGACAGCTGGATCGATGCATCATGGATGAGTTTTACGTAACCTTGTTGAGCGATTCTAGCGTCGATTTGTATCCCGGGAATTTGCATGCTAGTTTTCGTAACGATTTAGCACATCCGATAAATCTTCAGAGAGATAAGTGGGTTGTAGGTCTCGCAGAGCTTTCGTATTTTTACGGTTACGAGTCCATAGATGAGAACATATTTAACGAAGCTAGAGAACTGACCAAAAATGTCGTCATAACAAGAGCTGGTAGAATTGTGTTTGAAAAAATGGAGTTTAAGGGCTTTAAGGAGTTGTACACTTCGCTAAAGAATCAGGTAACAGACGATGAACATCGGGAATTGCTCCTGTCGGAGCTGCAGGGTTACCTCATTTCTCATCAAAGAGAGATAAAAGAATTGGAAAACGCTAAGAAAGTATGGGTCCCAACACATTCCATTCCACAAAAACCAAACGGAAAGGCTAACAGTATTCATTTAAAGATTACTAAAAGTAAAACGGAAACAATTTTTAACGGAAAAATATTTTTTCCTACCAGAATATATTATGGTCTAGGCGATCTTGTGGACACCATAAAAAATTCTCTGCCAAATCTCGATTCCTATAAAATAGTTAATCAAAATATGCTCACAGAAGTAACTAACGATATGAAAACCCTTTTCCTTAGATCGCACAGAAAAAGCTCTTTTCAGTTTCTTTCTGGAACCAAACCCATTTTTGTTTACTGCAATCTCATCGAACCGCAGCTGCTCGGTAGCTCCTACGTTAGGTGCATAAGAATTATTCAGTTTCCCTCGTACACTAGTCATCACAAGTTTGAAAACATATTTTACGTTCCGGTAGAACTTAATCATTTTCGAACCGTAGCAATTGAAATGGTTAACAAGTTTGGTGATCTGGCTCGCTTGAGCAGTAGCGTTATGCCTACCATAGCTGTGCTGCATTTTAAGAAAGTTAAATAATGTTTTTTGTTTTTTTTTCAGATGGCCGTTGAATACTCTTCAGCCTTTCAAGGATTTTATAATCCAGAGGGAAAAGTTATGTTAAAAGAATTGGCCGTCGTGGAAATTGAGACGGAACAGGTGGTATTGCACCAACTGATCCGTAAACCAAATCTTCCGCAAAATGCGTGGCCAATAAGGTTTAGACGGACGAACACATGGTTATCCGAAAATTTTCACGGCATACCATGGAGTTCAGGCCATGTCGAGTTTGCTCCCAAAATTCCAAATGGAATATTGTTTGTAAAGGGGAGCATGCTTGGTAACGTATTGCAACCCACAGCAGGAGATGACTTTAAAGTCTACAATACAGAAAACCTAGGGTGGAACCTAAATATTGAATTTTTAGTTACTGCACCTGCCTGTCGGTGGCATCAGTTTAACACCGTCAGGTGTGCCAGATCGGAGGCACTAGGTATAGCTAGGTGGGTGAATGAAAACCGTTGGGAATTTAATATTTAAATTTAAATTCATTCCCAATGGATTTCTTTAAGCGGGTCAATATAAATTAGGCCTCTAAATTTAAAATCCATGCATTTGGCAATGGACCCGCTTACAGCGTACTATGTAAACCAGAGTGGAGGGCGCCTCGGTCAGTACATCGGACCGCTGTACGTAGGAAGCCCATACGTACAGCAAGGTAGAGGCATAGGTAACTTTTTGGGTACTCTATTCAGAATTGTTAAGCCCATCCTCCTATCCGGGGCAAAAACGTTGGGCAGGGAAGCCCTCACCACGGGTGCAAACATCATGACCGATATTGCTGCACGACAGGAAGGTACCAAAGTCAAAGATATCGTGGCAAAGCGAGTCACGGAAGGTACAAAAAAGTTAGTTGGTAGGTTACAACAAGGAAAGGGCAAGAGAAGGAGATCAGCTCCATATAAAGCCAAAAAAGCTAGAGACATTTTTGATTAAATACAGGGTGCAACACGATGCCACCAGCACATGCTCCCGAGATAGCAACATGATCGCCTGCACAAAATCCGAATTTGATATTTTTGCAAAAAAACCAATTCAGTCGGCAGTGTTAGGAAACATCACTACCCTAATCAAACCCATCGCACCAGTAGATCAATCCGTATTGGAATTTGTTATTCCTGGAGATAAGGAACACTACATCGATTTAAATGTTTATTTGATGGTAAAAGGAAAATTTGTAAAGCCGGATGGTTCCAACTTAGCAGCAACAGATAAAACGACGGGTGTTAACAATTTATTGCACTCCTTGTTTAGCCAATTAAGCGTTTCCCTAAATGGAACATCCATCACTCCGTCTGAAGATCTTTATCATTATCGTAGCTATTTAGAAACCTTATTAACGTACGGTCACGATGCATCGAAAAGCCATCTTACTAACGCTTTCTGGTACATCGACACAGCTCTCCACGGTCTCTCCGGGGCCGATGCTTCAAAAAACGAAACGCTGGAAGCCGGAGATTCTAATCGTGGATGGAAAGAACGTCATCATAGGAGCAATGCGTCTAAAGAAATAGTCATGTTTGGTAGATTACATGGGGATATTTTCAATTTACCCACTTTGTTACTACCGGGACTTACACTTCAAATCAAGTTGACTAAAGCGAAGGACTCGTTTTATCAAATGAGTGAAAGTGCGGATCTACATGCTAGATTTCAATTCCTAGATGCCACTCTATACGTGAAAAAGATAAAACCAGCTCCTAGCCTCTTAATGGCCCATATGAATGCTTTAGAAAAAGTAAATGCGAGATACGATATATCGCGAGTCGATGTCAGGTCCTTTACTTTCGCAGCAGGGCAAAGTACCATCTCTATAGACAATGCTGTATTAGGTCCGCTCCCTAAAAGGATACTCGTAGGTATGACAGAAAATACAAATTTTTCCGGAACTAACACCACAAATCCTTTCAATTTTAAGCACTTCCATTTGGAATATTTTGCGATTTACGTTAACGGCCAGCAAATTCCGGCAGAAGGTCTTTATATCGATACCTCTAACGAAAAAGGTTCAACATTAGCGTACCAAACGCTCTTTTCCGGTTCTGGCATCCATCACACCAACAGCGGAATTCAAATCACGCACGATATGTATATAATGGGTTACTTCCTAGTGCTTTTCGATTTAACGCCAGACAGTGCCACTTCAGAAGGTCATGTTTCTCTATTAAATAACGGAAATATAAGAATAGAGCTCAGATTTAAAACAAAGTTAACACAAGCCATCACGTGTATCATGTAATGTGAGTACGAAAATTCTATTCAGATAGACAAAGATCTGAGAGTGCATACCGATTATTAATTATGAACACCTTACAAATAGAACAAACTTTGCGAGGCATTCCAAATTTTGCAGGAGTTTTTGCATCGGACATGTTGCCTACAGAGTTTACTAAACCGTCAACATTCGTAATAAATTTAGATCCTCACAACCTACCTGGTTCACACTGGATAGCTGTAACTCAAAATTCAAATTCTTTTGCATGGTATTTCGATTCGTACGGCCTCCCTCCCTTTATAAAATCCTTGAAAAGCTTTATGCCATTTCACTTTATTGTGAATCATTGCCAACTTCAAAGCCTCTACTCCGACATCTGCGGCCAGTACGCGTGCCTCTATACTCTCTACGTCTGCACCAGAGGATACACCATGAACGAGTTCGTAGCCCTGTTCAACTCTGCCAATCCAGATCGTCAGGCCAGGGAGATGTTCCAAAGAGAGTTTCCAGTCTGGCGGTGCAACAACGGACAGCGATGCCTACCGGGTATAAAGGTAAGTAGCTCATTTATTTTTCGGCCAGTCTTTGTGCAAGATGGAAGGAGGTCTTGTCGTAGATTATACAGCGCTCAGAGGAAACGGCAAAGAATTAATCATAAAGGAATTGGCGATCATTGGAAAAGGGATTGTTCAAACCTTTCATTTTGCAAGCCCATATCCCTGGAATAGTAAATTAGATGCATTTAACAAAGAAAATAAAAATGGAATGCATTTCAATGATGGTTACGTTCCTTATAGCATGCTAAAAACTGTGCTGGAAGAGGCGGTGGCGGGGCACATCTCTCTCTTCGCTTATGACGAGGATAAATGTGAAGTTCTTTCCGCACTCTGCGATAGAACGTTTATCAATTTAAGAAAAGAATTTAATTGCCCCAAGCCAGAAAATCTCTATCATCAGTTACACTGCGGATTTCCTTGTCATAAGTTCTCAAACACTCACTGTGCATGCAAACACGCTCACGCCATGTTCAATTGGTTGAAGCATCATAAGCTTAAAAAACTTAACACCAGATGTCCTGCTGATAGCTCTAACAGACACGATGCTTCTTTTGTTTCAGCTGTGGAGCAGTCGACGAGATGAGCTCAAGAGGTAAACAGATCAGAATGCCACTGCGCCGGGTGACTCCTCCTCCGGAACCCGTGTTGCATCGCAGGACCTACTTTCTCAACAAACATCACTCCAGATACATCAGCCTGGGTTTCTTCAAAAGAAGAAATTACGAAGCTCACGTGGAAATTGGCGGAGTAAAGCAGGGAAGAGTCGTCCTCTCGTCCTACTACTTCGCGACTCTGCTGAATCACCTACCTAAACTTGCCGAACATCTCTGCAAAGGGCAGTCGTACAGATGCATCGAAGAACAGTTTCGCCTCAAATTCATAAATGGGCATCGTGCCAGGATACAATGCGAAAACTCACAAGTCATCCTTTGTTTAGATGATGTAAACTTTCTATTGTGCAATGCAAATGTGTTGCAACATCAACTTGCAAAATATGTCTTAGCTACAACAGATATAAAAGACTATGTTAACAGTGCTTCAGGTAGTAGCACTTATGTACTTCCAAAAGAAAATGCTTCATGTTTCGTCCTTTACGATGTTATTTGTGACGAAATAAACTCGACACTTGTATCTTATAAGAATGAATAAAAAAACTAACTTACCTTCACGTCTTTTATTTTCCAACTTTTTTCCTTTACATCCGAATATAGGGAAAATCCTCTCCCATCCTCAATTATACCTAGAAAAATCAGTAGCAATTAAATAAAAGGATCAGCTAGTGCAATATTTTATTTAGATGATACATTTAATGCCAAGAAAGTGCTAGCTAGACCAAGGCCGGGTTCTAATAAACACCTGTTTAGGTGTGGTCGCAGCGGCCTTCATGCCTTAGGGTGATCACGTGCTAGCTACACCAAGGTCGACGCGACAACACGTGGAAGCAGCAGCGGCGGCGGCGGCAGCTTTGTTTATGTTACATGCCCTGCGGTGATGACGTCATCAGGGGTCAACGAACGGACTCAAGAGCCTTTCATACTACTTTCCCTTACTGTTGCCGATAGTGGAAACGGACTAAACGTGAGATCAAAGTGTAGTCTAGTGAAACGTATCCGTCATGTGTTAATTTCCCCCACTGTCTTGAGTGAGCTCGAACCATATAAATCTTGTCAAATTTCTGTCCTTCTCATCCAAGATAATTTGTAAGAAAGCTTGAGTGTTGTTGCTTGTGAGGACCACTGGATGCATTCTGATAGCTGGTATTTCTGGTAGAAGGTTTGGACTCTTTTCTAACACATCATTGAGGGAGGGTGTACCGATTTCGTGGGATGAAGATTCGATGTCTACACTCCATTACAGCCTGATGAGGAAGGTAAAATCTTGTCCTTTCTTTCTCTTTAATAGGAGCTATTTCCACCTTTTTTGTGATGTAGTCAAGCATTAGAGTGAAGTATATCGCTTTCAAGGTTTCGTTACTTCTCAGTTTTTAGTCAGCCTTCGAAGTCGTGCTTCAGCGTTCTGTCTGTTACTTGGCAAAACTACCTTTTCCTTTTTGGAGAGAGAAACCACACTAAGACGTTTGGAAGTTTTTAAAAATTTCCGAATCTCGTTTTACAATTGAATTTTCAAGGTTGGTTGCAATGCCAATGGTGTCTAAGTCCCAGAAGTGTCTGAGGTCGCTATCTGAAACCAGGAATGTGTGTGGGAGGCCAATGAAATTTACCAGTGTTGTATTTATAGACACCGCCGATCTATTTCCGCTAAGTACCCTACCAAATATTGTAGAAACAAGTGCTATAGTTAAAGATATAAGTATAGGGATGGCATTCTTCATTAATACTCTCCAATAGCACTCACCTCCTAACAGGACTCCAATAGGAATATTTTATCCATCACCTTTCGCATCTGCCATATGGCTGTGAAACTTGCGAAACTGTTTGTTTTGGTGCTCTTCAAACTAAAATTTACGAGTCTGCGGTTACTGGGGATATTCGAAGGTGATTCAAAACCGTTCACCCCCATATCCGAATTTCCTTAGTCTCCAACTTTAAATCACTTATCAAACACTTCGCAAAGAAGCTGGTTTGATGCCTGCGTCTAGCACGTATCGTATGAGTTTAATCACACCCGTTGGTCCCACAATCCTTACACAAGCGGTTTGTAAATTGAAGTTTTGTGAAGTGAGTCAATTTTGCGAACCAAAGTGGTGCTGCTTGATGTTTCTGACGGCTTCGTACTCTCTGGATCTGAACAAATGGACCTGTAATGGTTTCTTTAGCAGTCGGTACATTGGATCTTACCTTTCTTAATACAATTCCAGACAGAATGGCCACGATTTACGTAAAGAAAACAACGATTGGTGTTCTTTAGCTTGTTAATTCTTTCAGCTGTAATTGCTATTTGTTTGCAGTCTTGAATCCAGTGACCACCTGTTTCACAAAACACGCAGAAGAGTACAAATTTAGTCTTGTTATTTTTTCTGTGTTTTCTGATTTAGCGCGAACGTGGAGAGCTGATGTTGTCGAAATATATGTATCAGGATAAGCTAATTCTCCTGGATCTTTTGGGATATAAGGGCTCCCTCTACTTCCTCATAAGAAATTCCATTAGTTTAAGTATGTCGCCTTCTAAATGTCCAATCCTCTTTGCATAAATTATCCATCGGCGACAGACATCGTCGGGCAAAGCACGGAGAAGTTTTGATATTAGTACACTGCCATATCCCTTGACATCCTCTTCAATTATATGGTCCAAATCTCTTGACGTGTGAGGCGTGTCTACTAATATGGCACTAGCGAATAGCAGCAATGCGGCGTCACATCATACGGACAGTACACCTCGCCGCTGGTAAAACTCTAATTGCAACACCATGTGCGTGCATGCGTGTTTCATATTTCAGAAAAGCAACAATTAGTTTGATTAAAAGGTGGCGTTTTTCCTGAACAAGTACAAAAAAGAATCTTGTCGTACACCCAATGGTTCGCCGTTAATTTATAGTTACCTTTCGTGATGTTTAAACGGAAACTTTTAGTTATAGTTATGGTTGTAATGGTAATAAGTCCATTACTGTCGTAGTTATTTTATATATTGTTGTGTCATAGACATAATTATCACTTAATGATGTGCAATTCTCCATGTTCTAAATAAATTTAGAAATAGCTATCCCACTAGGTTTTGTAATACAGCTGCAAACTCGTCATGAAAATCCTTTCAAAGCCCCCTGACACAGCTCTAGAAACCTATACACGATGTTGGCTTTTAGTAAACAACGTCATGGTTTTGTTTCACAGAACAATACCATTGGAAAACTAATGATTAAGTGCACTTTAATGGTTATTATGCTTACTTCTACATAATGTCGAATCCTAGAACCAAGCACGTATCCATTACATGAGAAGAGCACGTGCGGTTTACAACATTCAACATCTCGTTACTTGCAATGAACTACAAAAGAAAAAGCTATATAAAGAATAATCGAACTAAGAAAAGCAAAGAATCAACAAAGGTCATCAATTCTCGACAATGGAATTCATTGCACCATTAACGCGATAGCTCAAGGTTAAAACATTGTTAAAACATTAACAAAGCAAAACTACTGCTGGTGTACTTTTACAGCACGCTTGCTGGAAGCTTAAGCGATTCAGTTGTGAATTCAACTGCAGTGTACTCAGTTCTTACAGTGATAGGCTATGTCCTAGCGTTTATAAAGTTAACTCTTTCATGAAAATGTCGCTTAGTAAGTACTTAGTAAGTACCAGTGGATATAGCAGTAAGGTTAGGTGTTGTCTTCAGTATCTATAATTTCTTTAAAAGGAATGCTAACGAAGAAAACCGCAAAAATCTTAACTTCACAAAATGTCAAGAACATACGCCTGAGGCGTGCTCATTAAGTTTTCGAGTATGTATTGTCTCTTTTGAACGGAACGTTAATCGGAGCGCATTCTGCTGGTAGTTTTCTCAAGCTCAGAGTCAATTCCAGATTGGCACCGGCTACGCTCATAAGCACGGTGTATAAGAGTAGGGTGTTCGTTTCTATTTACACGGTTCTTTTGGGCGATGTGGAGCCAAGATTGCTCTGACTCAGAGCTTAACTGAAGTACAAAACTTGGCGATAATGGTGGAATATATATTCCACGATCAACCTTCCTTTAATGCAATGTTATCATCTTGCTGCAAGTTAACGCTAATTCATTTGAAAGCGCAAATTAATGTTTAGTTAAATCGAATGCAGAAATAATACTCCAAAATAGCCTTATAAATAAAAATGTGTGATTTTGAATATAATTATGTCGTTAGGTTTTAAATCTAAGAGGCATTATTTCAATATTTGTATATTTCAGCAGGGTTATTGATTATGGTTGATTATGTGTATCTTATATATAAAACACTAACGTATTTACCATATGTTTAGCACCTGTTTTCAAAACAATTGTCAAGTAGCCGGCCCGATAACCATTGTCTTTGGCGCGTTTCGCGTTGATGTCCCATCGTGAAAGGGTCCGAATTCAAATCCCGTTTCGGGCATGGATATTTGCTGTTTGTGCGCTGTATACGATATTCATTTAACAGTTAGTGTGACAGTATAGCCTTCAATAGAGCTCAGGCCAACGGCGTATGTGTGTGTGAACGTTAAAAAACACTGTCAAGTGTTTCTGTATACGTTCATGTTCAGTTTAGTCCAAAAGATGTAATTCACCGTGAAGTCAGCTAACTAAAACAGTGTGGAGTGTTTTCCTTAAGTCAATATTCAGCTGTGTGTGAAAGCTACAAACATGAACAAAACAGGTGAAATATTAAAAGCTCCATACAGCAACAGGACTCTGTGAAAAAAATTCAGATGAAAACATTGGGTAGGCCACCCCTAATCTGAATTTGCAGCAGCAAACATCAGAAATGGTGAAATTGTCGGGTCCCTGCGCTTACCCGTCATATCCAGTCATTTCCGGATTCTTCCGAACAAGAAAGTGCCCCCACCATTATTTCCTCTCCTAGCACATGTGATCGCCCCCACCGCTATTTAATTTTTCCACTGCATTCCTTTAACTATCCTTTCCTTTCCATTAAAATAAAATAAACTGTGTTCCTTTCACATGCAAACTATTCTTTCTTTGCCCCAATCCTTTAAAAAAAATCTGATGTGTTACACTCACATGACTTTCTCTACTCTTGTACAAACTATTTTTACAAACGTTTATTCTCCATATGCTTCATGTTAATGGAGATATCGAGATGTCAAACCTATTGGTAATTTTCTTGTAGATGCAAGGGGAATATGGTAGGTTTTAAGCGATAGTCAAATATTTTAACGCTGGTTGCTATGTGGCGCATTCCATTCTCTTTGCAAGTCCAGGACATAAAAAAAATGAATAACGAATTTGAGAAAAAGTATAAGTATTGGAAAATTTAAGGGAATAACAAGCAATATCTCGCAAACGGTTCACTCAACAAAAGAAATGTATATGACATAAATTGTGTATTTTAACGCGATCTACATTTTTCGTGTAGTAAAACTTTGTCTATCTCTTATGGTTTACCGGTTATGCAAAAGTCGTTCACAATGAAGAATACTTTTGGAGACATTCCCAGAAAATTCGAGATATACATTTTATTTGTCATGACAATATCTTAAACATATGATATTTTAATCAAAATCGTTAGAGCCGTTTTTGAGAAAATTAAAATTTTCGAAAAATGTTCCATGTAAAGGGTAGTCTGGGGTGGGGGGATTTTCTTGAAAACCTTCGTGTCGCATCTCTGAAAGATACTGAACCTAAATACCAAGTTTGGCGTTTATTCGACTCTTCGTTTTTGAGTTATGCTGTTCACAGACACACAGACAGACAAACAGACACACAGACACACAGACACACAGACAGACACACACACGGACATGTTTCCAAAAATGCTTTTTTTGGATTCAGGGAGTCTCAAAACATGTATTTCCGGTGAAATCTCGGTATCGAATTTTTGGGTGGAATGCAATACTTCCCCTACTACTATACGTAGTAGAGAAAGTAAAAAGTATTCCTTTCACATGCAAAATATCCTTCCAGCGTCCCATTACCTCAAACTAAACTAAACTGTAATCCTTTCACGTGCAAACCATCCATCCTGTGTTCCATTACTTTAAAATAAACTATATTCCTTTTACGTTTAAACTGTCCTTCTCTTGCCTCGTTGCTTTAAAATGAATAAATTACAATGTATTACTTTCACGCGAAAACTTCTCTTTCTCTGACCCTTCCTTTAAAACAATGCATTGTTTGACAAAACGGAAGTGTCAAATAATGTGAACAGTAATAAACAGTGGTGGGAGAACCATTTTGTTCGGAGGGGAATCGGAAAATGCCTGGAGGCGTAGGGCGTGGTGGCGGCGAGCGACGGGGTTCAGGAGGATTCTTCTTCGAGCTCTTGTCGAGAAACCGTCCAGCAGCAACAAAATGCCTGAGGGCGCTACGCTCCAATCTCAACGCAGTCTTCATTTCCTCAGGAAAAATACATCGCTATAGGATTACGCACCATCTGGTGACCACGCTCAATGCTGCTTAACTTCGGCAAAGCAGATCTTGGAGCAGCAGTTCTGCGATTGTCATCAAGGCCGCTTTGCTTTTATTAAAGCAATTGGCCCAACTCTACTCCAGCTAACGGTACCCACTTCTTGGAAGCGACCCCTGGGCAGTTTCCGGTGACCAGATCACATTCAACTGGAAGTAGCCTCAGCCCAGCGTGAGATCGCAACATCAGGCAGCCGAAAGACGAACAGGACCACAGGAACCTTCCCCCTTGGAACGGCTCGGCGCAGCTCTTGGTATCCGGCCCTCTGTTTCGCCGGCCACTTGGCTCCCAGCTACCTGCGAGTGAGGGCATACGAAGTGTGCTCTGTACGCTGCAATTCGGGTTCAGGGCTATGTACCTGATTTAAACAAACATGCCAAACCCAAAGTCATTCTCAGCAAAGGCCCAGCGGGTCTGCCGGTCAGGCGTCAACCGCCGCTGCCAGCACCAACACTGTCGCTTTAGAGGGCAAGAAACTGGCATTGAGCCAAGAAGAGCGTGCATCCCGATTGGCTTCAGGGGCGTGCCCCTGGGCAAGTATTAGCATCTAATCTGCCCAGAACGGCGGCCAGAGGTGGCACTTTTCGCCAATCATCGTGAATGATTTTGCCAGGTCGGTCAGCTTTCTCAAGGAAGTAATGGCGACTCTGTCGGGGCCATGTAGGATGGCAGAGCAAAGGCCGATTGTTTTTCAGGCCGAGCAGGTTGGAGACTATTTGCTCCGGCTTAAGCGTCTGGAGAGGAAAAGCATTCCCCACTTCACCTTCGGCCTTGAAAAGACACGTGATATACGCAGGGTAATTGGTGGCCTTCCAACGGACACCTCGGTGACAGACATCGAGTCTGACCTCACCCGCCAGAGTATTACTCCTCGCTTGGTAAAGTAGCTCACCAGGCCTACTTAGAATGGCCAAGGCCCCACACCTCTCCCACTCTTCTTAGTAGTCGTAGAGCGCGCCACGATCTGGATACGAAGATAGATGGTGTCATCACCATCTGTTATCTCCGGGTACATATCGAACCCTCCAAGGGCTCTGACGGGCCTCCACAATGCTACAGTAGTCTGGGGTTTAACCACTCCGGTCACTTTTGCTTCCGACATCTACGCCGCTTATGGTGCGGAGACTCCCACCCCAAAGAGGTCTGTCCCCGAACTGTCACTGAGGTTCCCACCTGTGCTAAGTGAAAGGGGGAACGTGTGGCATGTTACAGCGGATGTGATACACCAGGAAGACAGTGATAGCATGCCGACGTCCACAACCACCGCCGGCTATACAGGGAAGGGGGGGCCGTCCATTATCAGCAACCACCTAGCTATTTCCACGTCAAGGCGATGCCCACAGGAGCAGCCAGCTCGTCGCCAAGGATCGTCCTAAGCTGCAGTAGTGCAGGGTAGAACGGATGAAGCGGTGATATTACGTGCCTCCACTCACATACAAACTCAAAATATTACAGCACCAGCTTCTAAGATATCACCCCGTCCCAAAAGGACTAAGAGGAGTCGCACCGTCCAGGAACCGGACTCAGATTCCGAGACCCCGCGTGAGCATGGTACTTCCAAGCATTCACGACGGTCGAAGAACGACGAGGCGAGCGGCGGAACTACGCCCTTGCCCCCTCCCCGCCCCTCTCCCAATATGACTCCCAACCCCTTCTCCTGCCCCACAGCTCTCAGATGTGCTGGGGTGGCTGCAACAATTATTGCAGCTTCACGACCGACGCATATGCGAGCTGCTGGTCAGATTCATTTCAATTACCGACCCAGCCACCAAAATGGTGATCGCCATGGAGGGGTTCACTCTTCTGAGCACCGTCATCCAGACCGCCCAGAACGGCAGATTGAACTAGGTATCACACCTCGTTTCGCTTCGCGTTCTGGAACGCGTCTGGCCTGGCCGATCAGGGAAATGAGCTTCAGCGTTTTGCCGGCTCACATGTCCTAGACCTCATTAATCGGGGAAGCATATCTCCGTCCAAACACCTCCTTCCATCTTCCCGGCAACAATTGCCTCAGGACCGACCGTGTGGCCCGCCGAGGAGGATGCATCGCGGTTCTCGTGAGGAACAGTGCAGTCCATGACCCAATCCCGCTCTAGACACTTCAAACCCTGGAGACCACAGCCGTTTTCGTCGACTTTGGCGGAACGGAAGTTATGATAGTGTCTGTCCACTACTCACCCCGACGGTTGTTCGTTCGTAACAATTGTCTTTCCATCTTTTCCCTACATCCCAACGTTATCATGGTTGGGGACTTCAGTTGTCAAACATGCGCGTTGGCACGCGGCTCCCAGGCAGATAGACGAGGCAATAGAATTATACGCATGATAGATGCGGACCCTCTTCTCAGGATGGAAGGTCCTGCAAACCCACCATCCACGAAGTCGAGGACGGGCGTCCGTAATCGCCTTCGCGATCACCAAACATTTCCTCTTCCATCTCTCACTCAACGCATAAACATCACTCAACGCATTGTACTCAGATCATAATCCCTTGTTAGCCGAGGTACACATGGGTTGCCAGCCACGTCGTTCCAGTTCAACACCGGGAGTTCGATTGGGACTGCGTCAAGGATTACCTTAACGACTTTATCCCCACTCAATCCTAGAATCACAAACATTCAACCATGCAGGTGCGGTCTCCTCCTTCACCTCCATTGTAGTGTTCACAACTTCACTGTCCACACCCCAGCTCCCTTACACGCGGATACTCTTCCTGCCGAATTCCTTCTGCTCATCCGTCGATCCTGGGCTGCACGCAGACTCTACCAGCGTCACTGCATGCACACAATTGAACACTTCATAGGTTTTTATACCGAGAGGTCCGTCGCCACCTACGCGAGCACAGGGTGAGCACTTTCGAAGAAATGAATCTCGAGGATGGTTGCGTGTGGAAGATCGTTAAAAGACCCCGTAACCGCCGCGAAGGTCAACAATCCTCCCCTCTACAAGACACTCAAGGTCTGGCCAACCATCCCCAGGCCAAAAGCCGATGTGTTTGCCGACTATCTTGAGAGGACCATGCGGCCTCGAGATGGATTTTGCCTTCTCCGAACGCACTCGGAGGGCGGTTTGCCGATTTATTCGACAACCCCCGATGATACGGATCGACTTACTGTTGTTAGATCTAGCGAACTCCAGGTTGTAATCCAAATCTCAACCTCAAAAAGGCAGCGGGCCATGACGGGTTCACACTCTCCATGTTACGCTGCCTTCCCTTCAGAGCCGTGCGCTTTCTGACCAAGGTCTTCAACATGTGCTTCGCCCTGTGCCACTTTCCACGCAAGTGGAGGGAGGCCCGTGTGATCTGCATTTTGAAGCCGGGGAAAGATCCGGTCCATCCTGGCCACTACAGATCCATCAGCCTCCTTATCAGTCCTCTCGAAGGTCTTCGAGAGGATCCTACTAGCCCGCCTGTCCCCCACCTTGGGAGACATTCAAGCCATCCCAGCTCACCAGTTCGGCTTCCGTCCTAGGCACTCGACTTTCAGCAGTTGCTGTGCGTGGTGTAGGCTGCTGCTCAGGAATACCAGGACAGAGCTTACACCGCGGCGGTTTCTCTGGACGTCGAGAAGGTCTTGTCGGCGACCTGGTATGTGGGTCTCCTCCTGAAGCTCTTCATCTGGAACTACCTACACAGATTATCAACTTACTACACACAAATCTCAAACACCCACTTTTGTGGTTTCAGTTGCGGGACACAAATCTACACAAAGGCCAATACGAGTCCCCGAAGGTTCTATTTATCCTCCACGCTGTCTAGCGTGTATCTGGCCGACCTGCTTACAGAGCAGCACATCAATATAGCACAACATACTGACGACGTGCTCCTGTATTGCACAGACAAAAGTCCACGGAGATCCTTCAACCCCGTTCATAGACATCTCCGCCTCCTTCAAGAGTAGTGCAGGCGTTGGCAATTATCCATAAATCCGGCAAAAAGCCACGCCATTCTCTTTACCAAGCGCCGCTTTCCCGCAAACTTCCTCACATTCACCTATCTCAGAAGAAGGATAGAATGGACGAATGCCGTCACCTACTTGCGAGTTAAGCTAGATAAGGGCCTAACTTTTGGGGGACATATCCGGGACCTCGCGCATTGGGCCTCTGGGGCAATGCCTTCATTGTATCTCATGCTGAGGTCGGTTATGTCTGCCCCGCTTAAGCTACGCCTTTTTCGAGCACACATAACCTCCGTCCTGTTTTACGGCTGCGGGATCTGGGGCATGGCCGCAGATTCCAGTCTGCTGCTTTTGTAACTGGCGCGGAACAGGGGCCTTCGGGTTATCTATTCTATTTACCGCTCCTTTCCCGTGAGACTGCTTAACGAAGCCTCATCGCTTCCCTACATGGAGGATGAAATTAGGCGTCGGGCGGCAAAATTCTACGACCAGTTGCCATTCCATCGCAGCGCCCTCGTTGGACCTCTAGGGGGTTATAACCCTAGAACACGCCGCCTGAGGCGTCACCGGATTCCCCGCATGGCATGCGGGCGCATCCAGTAACAACGGAGCACCTCTAACAGCAGCTAAGGATAACTTTCTTTATAATCCCTCCAAGAGATGCTTGGGTTTTCAAAATTACAGCATGTACCTAAAAGTTTGGAAAAATACCTAACACCGGCGTTGCACAAGGGCCATCGCACAATGACCGACAACCGTTGTGGAGCAAAACTTGTTACCTCCTTTCACTCCCCTACACACAGTTCACCAGTCAGCCTGTAAACCCCACATACCTTCACTAAACCCTAATTAGGGCAGGAACACACCTAACACACCTTTGGGCTGCCCTCAGCCTGCCATTATGTTGTCGTCGTCAAATTCCTGGATGTGGCAGGTAACCACAGGGTCCCGACAATTTCACTACAACCCAAACATCGATGTCGTAAATTCAATCCTGAAATTTATCAAAAGCACAAATGGATTTGTGGCCGTGAGGAAAACAGTGTATTTATTTTTGGTTTTCCTTACGCGTTATTTGGAGGAGTTTTTCATTGCATAAGGCCAAAATAACTGACAATGGTCATATATGGTCTAAAATGAAAGTACATTCAATTTTTGTCAATTGCTACTGCACGAAGGAGGTAAACGTATATTATTTGAGGGATTTGTTTTCACGTTTATGGTGGCACGACCAGTAGAATACCTCAGCAGCTGCCACCGTAAAAGAGTCAAATGATTTTTAATACTAATGCATGCATCCTTGTTTACAAAGCATCACTCTTTCATTTGATAAGTATAGGGAAACAGTCTTTAGTGCATTTTGTGAGTGGACTCTTTTAAACCTAGATTCTGAAAACAAACAAAAATATTCAAAACCGTTTTAGTGGAACGCATTACATCTCGGAAAATTAATACAGACATAATACCCAATATTATAAATGAATATTATATTACCTGGACCGTATGATTGAAACGTTTTTCACCATTATATCTATTAAACATAGCTAATTCTATACAATTTTTCACAGTACCTGCTTCTTGCTTAAAATACCTTGGCACTTTATGGCAGCTAGGCGTGGCGGGCCGCGGGCCTCTGTCTTTCTCTAGCGGTTTCGTAAAGCCGTCAGATCGGCCCGCGGCACTAAGGGGGTGAAAAGCTTTCTCTTTGTTTTACTCTACCCCTGGACATATTGTATTTTCTGGTTTTTAGTCTTTATAATATCGCCATTAACATAACAATCAGGTAACCAAGCATTTTGATGTATATTGCAGATGAGACAGGAGTATAATTCACACTACTGCAGAACATATGGTTGCGTGATGGGGGTTGAGATGGGCCATTATTCCACTTTGTATAGTACTATGATTCGTACAGTGGTTTGAATGGGCCCTTATTCCACTGAGCCCCTCATTTTCAAAATAGTTTTTTTTCTCTAGGCGGAGAACAGAATTTATGTTCTGTGAAACTATCTTTAGTGTAATTACAACATCAACAGAAAATTATTGTTGACATACTTGAGCAATATTGCTATTTAATGACAATCTTGTAATAACTGAATAATGTGTGTTTGAAAACTAGTCTTAGATCTGAAAATTTTCGAATTTGGCTCACCTTTTCAGCAACACAGTTGATGGCAATAAACTCAATAAAAAAGTGGTCACCCAGAAAAACTGCAGAGATTAAGAGAGAGTGCATTAGTTTCCATTATGTGTTGTACTGTTTCTTCTTCCTTAAGAGTTCCAGTTTAAGTGTTAATGCTGGAATTAGGCACTATTTTAAATGTTTAAAGGTTTCTTGAGTACGGGAGATGATGAGCTACCTGGCAACTATGGTATGAAAGACCAAGTAGCAGCATTGCAGTGGATTCAACAACACATTGCAAATTTTGGTGGTGATCCAAACAAGGTTACTATTCAAGGGGAAAGTGCAGGCAGCAAATCAGTTCATTATCACCTTTTTTCTCCACTTAGTAGAGGTAAGCTCCTAAATTACAAATTCATATGAAAGCCATTTTTTGTTGTGTTGCCATTTGGTCTTAAGTGTTGGCTACAGTGAAGCATGTTTCATAATTTAAGATATTGTACACCACTCTGACCCTGACAATAATAGGTAATTCAAAGGTAGTTTGTTTATACTTAGATTTGTTCTACTTTAGTGTTGGTATTCTGCAAGCAATTTAAATGTCAAATAAATGCACTTGCCTTGAAGCCACTGCTGTAGAGTGTATTTTCTAAACCAGATCTGTCAGATTTTTCTCTTTTTTCTCTCTTTTTCTTTTGTTTTTGCTGCTATAAGAGCAGCATGCACTTATTATTTGCCTACATGTTGTCATTTTACAACCCTGATGGACAACTACTACTATATTTTGTAGCAAAATACAATATTAGCAGACCTTAATGATAAAATTTGGAGTTCAATAAGCTAAGTAAGATTTATTAATTTTAATGTGTTTTACTTCAGTGTTCAGAGGATACTTGTTTTATGTATAAATTGCAAACATTTGTTATCAATATGAGATAATACTAATTATGTCTATTCATCATGTATTTGGCATATAAAACGTTGCAGTAACTTTGACATCTTGCTTCATACAGGTCTTTTTAACAGTGCTATCAGTGAGAGTGGATCAGCATTTATGCCATGGGTGCTACCACCAAAAGATCCATCACAAATAGCTCGAAAACAAGCAAAAGCCACGGGCTGCTTGAGAAATAACACAGCAAGCATGATATATTGCCTACGACAAATAAGTGCCTGGGATCTCATCAATAATCAGGTACTTCCTTAAGATGCCAACAGAAAGGGTTCACTAAATATCATATACTTCTATCTATCTTTGCAGTTATCATCATCAATAACATCATTGTCACCATTTTATTTATAATGTAGTACCTAGTTATTTAAGAAAGCATTCTCAGAAAAGGGAGCTATAAAATCCTATGGTTTGCAGTAATTATGGGTACAGTGAATTTCAATACTATCCATGATTTTTATGAAGCTGTTATGAAAATATGACACAGACAATTTATTTTTAAATTAAAGAATACATATTTTGGAGTACCTCAAGGTTGCCTTACAGATTTGTATGTTGGATTTGAAAGCAATAAATTTTTCAAAATCTCCAAAATGTGACAAAAATGTATTTTGAAACAAACATGAGGCTAATAATGAACAGGGATTTCACTGAGACTGAAAGTTTAGATTTTCAGGAGGAGGAGAAACTGGATATATTGGCTTTATTTCATGTAAACAACATTTAAACCAGTTATGTATAGGTATTTTTTAGTTCTAATTTTAATTGCATAAAGCACTTGCCATTTAATTTAAAGTTTATAACACTAGTGAGCATAGCCTCTTCCTCTCTCTCTTGTTGCACCAACTCTGATCAAGAAGTGTTCCCAAATTCTATAATAGAACTTTTTTCCCTTGGGATATTGGTAAACATTGAAATACAGCACCGTAATTGCTTGAAAACATGTACAAGTTGATCAAATTTATTCAAGCTTTCATGAGCCAGCTCATGCAATCAGTTGTCAATCAGCCATTACTTACTTTTCTGTCAGGATGCAGAGAGTGGCAGTGAGAGTGCCTTGAAAGGAGGAAGAAGGTTTTTAAGTTGTTTCAGTCCTTTTTGCACAGGCAGTAAGCATATATTTTCATAAATGTAAAAGAGAAGCATTCCCAAAAATGATGTATGTTCAATTTCATTAGTTGTTTAAATTGAGTTTTGGATTTCAGAACTTTTGTTGGGAATGTTTTGTCATCATTTGTAAGGAAAGGAGACTGTATCTTTGAATGATACTATTGTTTCAACACAAGTATTAAATAAAAAGGAAACAAGTAAATAAATTACTGAGAAATCATTAATTATGCCACATGAAAAAGTCTTTACAGTACAGCATTTACTTCTTAGGTTTTCTGGAAACTTACGTAAGCTCTTGCTGTAAAAGGAAATATAATTAAGGAAAAATTAACATTTTAATAGAGTGTTTCATGAATAACTTTTTTAAATAAACTGAGTTTTATTTATGGACACTCTTCAACTACTATGGTTTTAGCGTCGCATTCTATACTAGGCATGAAAGACCGAAAATTTAGGTTTCTTTTGGTAACTTTTACTTTTTACTTTCCCTACTACGTATAGTAAGTAGGGGAAATATTGTATTCCACCCAAAAATTCGATACCGAGATTTCACCGGAAATATATGTTTTGAGATCCCCTGAATCCAAAAAAAGCATTTTTGGAAACCTGTCCGAATGTGTGTTTCTGTGTCTGTGAACAGCATAACTCAGAAACGAACAGTCGGATAAACACCAAACTTGATATTTAGGTTTAGTATCTTCCAGAGAAGTAGTATGAAAGGCTCTTGAGTCCGTTCGTTGACCCCTGATGACGTCATCACCGCAGGGCATGTAACATAAACAAAGCTGCCGCCGCCGCCGCTGCTGCTTCCACGTGTTGTCGCATCGACCTTGGTTAAGGCCGCAGACAAGTCCGCCGCCGCGACCACACCTAAACAGGTGCTTTTAAAACCCGCTGTGTTGGTTCTGGTCGCGGCAACACAATACAAATTTATTTTTTATAAAGTACTGATAAAAAAGAATGAATAAGTAAATAGCATTTATTGGATATTAGTAATATTGTTTATTTGATACCATTGCAATGGAAATATCAATTTTTTTGTTAACAAAATTTTTCGTTGCCTTAGGGAAGGCCTTGCGATATCGTTTTGACGTGAAGTAGGCTTATAAGAATACACAGCAGCAAGTAAATGATTGCCAAGTCTCATCCTGGCTGCAGCGCATTCCAAATAAGGTTACGCGTGCAGAGACTAGATTTCTCTTCCTGGCTGCACCGCGTTGCATACAAGGTTACACGTGCCAAGACGAGATTTCTCTTTCTGAATGCAACACCATGCATATAAGGTCACGCGCCTTTACTTTGTTAGACTAGATTCATTTCCTTGTTGCAATGTATATAAAGCTTGCACTGTCTTTGTAAGATTATGACTTTGAAGGGGAATAGGAACAGATGGGAACAGGAATAAATAAGGTAAGCTATGAGTTTAACATATATATTTTATAAGATGTACATTTGTTAGAATAAGCAAACATAATATTTTCTTTTACATATTAATAAGTACATTATCTTTGAGGCAAAGATTTATATCTTTTTACATATTAATGGTTTGACCATACACAACAAGAACAATTAATGTTTGTTTTACATATTAATAAGTACAATATCTTTGAGCACATATAGTTAGCTAAGCAAAATTTATATTTTAATAAGTACAAATAATGGTTTAGAGCATACACAATGAATATTTTTTCTTACATATTAATAAGTACAATACCTTTGAGTACAGAAAGCAAAACTTTATATTTTTTTTACATATTAATAAATACAAATAATGGTTTAGAGCATATACAACAAAACCAATTATCTTTTGCGTAAAGCATTTCGTCAATAAATGAATCTTCATATTTAATGACTTTTCTATGTTTAAAATCTCTATAGTGTTCTTCTCTGTAACACAAAAGGTGGCATCGTTTGTTAGTGTCGATAGGGTAATAAAAGGCTTTAATTTCAATAGGAAAATCTATAGGAATTATTTGTTCAATTGAAAGATTGAATTCGTATGCGTTAAAAATTATATACATAAAATTATTATAATGTGTGTCTGCATGCAAAAAATTTAATTTTGCGTTTTCAAATAAAATGTTCAATGCTAAACCTTTTAATGAAGGAGGGCTCTTAATACAGATTTTGCAATTGCAAGTATTTGTGTTACTACAGTGAAACAGGTTTTTATATTTTTGTAAGGTGGTGCTTGGGTTTGACCCCCAACCATTTAACTTTGCTATGGGATCACAAAGATACTGCATAGAAAACAGATCGTTGTGAAATGAACCAAACATTACACGTTTTTGAAAGTCAAACCTAAAACTTCTAAAAAGAAAATACATGAAATCCACCCAATTGTTTTGCAAGGTTACAGGTTCTTTGGTATGAACGTAGGTTACCTTAATTATAAACTCATGTGTTTCGCATTCCACTTTCCAAAATAAAGGTTTTGTAGGCAAATAAAATAGACTACATTTTTTTGAATGGCTAAATATAAAATTAACGTTATTTGTAATTAGCATTTGGACATAACATGAATCGTAACATCTCTTCTTCCTTCTGATTATAGCAACATATAAGCAAATACATTTAGGTTCTATGTCCACTATTCCGGCCATATAGCACGCAAATGTGCCTCCCAGAGCACAGCAAATATTTTCTTTCGATAGCCAATGCATAATCCAAACAATAGTAGACCAGTATTCTGGAAAATGGACAGGTACAAACTCTTCAAAAAAGGTTTTGAAACCAGTTTCTTTTTGTAGTAAATTATATCTGTTTGTTAATTCCCTTGTAGAACTAAAGATGAAAGTATCCATCTATAAAAATGCAAAAACAAAAATAAATTACTAAAATTTTCCCGTACTGCCAAACCCATTGTTACCCCTATAGGTAACACTTAATTTTTTAACATATTTTATTTTTGGTATACATATTTTTTCACATATAAATTGAGCAATTTTTTGATTTTTAAGAATATGTTGTTTTTTATTTGAGTTGTTTAACATTAATACACAAATTTCCCCTGTAAAATCTCTATCTATACACCCTCCTCTTATTGATAAACCTAAAAGCGCTAAGCTAGACTTTTCAGCAATGCGAAGTTAAGTGTCTTTTGGGGGTGTTGCAGAAATTCCTGTTGGGATCATTGCGGTTTGCAGAGGTTGTATTTCATGCGCTTTAGGTGAAAAAATGTCTTAACCAACGGATTCTTCAGTGCATCTTACGGGTCTCTTAATATTAGATCTAAGTAACTTGATCTGAAGGGTCATCTGAAAAGATAGAGAGAACTTTTAGTTCCTCTGAAATAAAATATCATAACCGTTATTAGACGTAAACCCTAAAAATAAAAACGTTAACGAAAGTTTTTCATTATTAATATCATCAATGTCCGTTTCCTTAAACACGTTGGTATATTTTCTTGGAAGAAAGACCTCCAATGGATTTTCAGAGCTTTCCTGAAGTTTAATAGATATTGAGGGTCCATATTTGGTGGCGACTTTTGTAGCTCCGATCACTTTATATGGAACATTCATTAATAGATCCCTAATTTGCATCAATTTAATATTCTTTTCTTGATTAAATCTTGTAAGGAAATCCATTCTGTAAAGAAGATAAGTATGCACCAATAACTATTTGAAATAGTTTTAGGTTTCTTTTAAGAATAATAAATAGAGTAAAATAATTTACCTTGTTGATGATTGGTGCAGCGTCTAGGAGTAAACTGATGTTTCAATGCAATGTATGGCCTCTTTATATACAGATGCACATTGCATCAGCACAAGGACGACAAGTGAAAGTTGCATTTTTAAACTGCATCTATTAGGTATATAAGACGGGAGAGACAACCTCGGCCACCAACAGTTCCACGTTAAACCCTGCTGCTGTTAAATCTGCTACCGCATGACAGAAAATGTAACACAAAGTTATCAGGCTTTGGAAATTCAATTAGCGTTTACGCACGCTTATATTATTTTGGTCTGTTCTTTTAGCATGGAAAATATTAACGTCCTAAATGAAATACGTAGAGAGTATAGAAGGTTCAACGCTCACGGGAGGCATTACGATATTCAGATAAATCCTGCTTCCAAAAATGAAAATCCTATCCTTTACTTTAGAAATAGCATGCAAGCTGTATTGGATAGTGTTTTAGATGGTACGAAACCCAGTGATATGGTGGGTCTGTCAATAAGCAACTCTGTGAATGTACAAGATAAACCGATAGGACTAAGCTTCCGCAGAAGCGATCAGGTATCTTTGGATGTTTTAATGGCTGTTATAGAGAAAGTATGCCAATCTAATGCTAATTTTTATGCCACAGATACTTTATCCATAAAAGTAGATCACGTTGAAATGCCTTTAGGACATGGTAGAATCAAAACAAAAGCTAGACATTTATCCGCATTGACGCACATAAAAGGTCCATCGTTAGAATTAAAAGCAGAACAAAATGATTAGCTCATGCTCTATTGGTAGCTATAGCACATTTCGATAGAGACCCAAATTACATCAGTTATAGAAAAGGTCGAAAAATTTATTCCAAAGTCGATGAGATTCTAAAGGCCGCAAATGTTGATCTAAGCAATGGTGGAGGAATAGCAGAATTGCAAAAATTTCAGGACCATCTTTCCGAATACAGAATCGTAGTTTGTGAAGGATTACGTTGCGAAAATATAATATATGATGGGAACACAAATTCACAAAAACGTTTAAATCTCCTGTATGATGCACAGGAAAAACACTATAATGTGATTGTAAGTCTCACGGGTGCCATGTCTAAAGAATATGTTTGCGAAGGATGCAATAAGGGAATGAGTTACGATGGAGCAAAGACGCATAGATGCAATTATCGATGCTCCGGATGTAATTCACTTCCGCCCTGCATTTTTGAAGGAAACTACATATACTGTAATGAATGCAATAGGTACTTTAGAAGCCAAAGCTGCATGAATAATCATGTGCAGAATAAAATTGGCACTCAAATAATTTGCGAATGGAAGCGGCATTGTTTAATTTGTAGTCAACGGTTAAAGCCAAATCATCAGTGCTATATGTCATATTGTAGAAGCTATAAAAGTAACGAGATGCCGGGCCACTTTTGCTATGTGCCAACGCTTAGCGCAAAAAAACCATCATCGGAAAAGGTCTTATTCGTATTTTACGACATAGAATGTACTCAAAACACGCAAATAGGAGACAATACATATCTTCATATTCCAGATTTACTCTGCTTAGAACACTATTGTTTTCTTTGCGAAAAAAACAAGGATATGACCGAAGGGTGCAGTCAGTGTGGAAAGCGTAGGCATTCATTTTGGGGCAATGGCTGCATCAAACAATTTATGGAATATTTGCGCCAAAATAGACCTTTTTGTGAAAGGATAATTGCAATTGCACATAATGCCAGAGCTTACGATCTCATGTTCATCTTAGATTATGCAATAAAACAGGGATGGGTACCGGATTTAGTAATGAATGGTGCTAAAATTTTATCCATGAAAATGGAACACATAACCTTCCTGGATAGTTTGAACTTTTTACCCATGAAATTGAGAAGTTTACCGAAAGCTTTTGGAATAGATTGTGTGACAAAAGGCCACTTTCCGCATTACTTTAATACTCCTGAAAATATGAACTATGTAGGTTGTTATCCCGACCCCGTTCATTACGGCATCGATTACATGATGCAAGACGAACGCAGAGAATTTTTCGAATGGTACGAGAAGGAAAAAGATGGCATTTTTGATTTTAGAAAAGAGATTGAAGCCTACTGCATGGCAGATGTTGGAGTGTTGAGAGAAGCGTGTTCTATATTTAGAAATACTTTCCTAGACATCGGAAGTATTGACGTATTTCAAGAATCTATTACGATAGCTTCAGCATGCAACAAAGTATTTAGAAAAAATATTTGAAACCGAAAACTATAGGACTTATTCCTTGTGGAGGTTATAGGAAAGCCGATAAACAATCCATAAAAGCTCTCATGTGGCTTAGGTATGAAGAAATTAAAAGGGGGATTTGCATTAAACATGCAGGTAATGGTAGAGAGGTGAGAATACCCGAATTACCTAACTTCAAATTAGATGGTTTTTGTGAGGAGACGAGAGAGGTGTTTGAATTCATGGGGTGTTACCATCATGGCCACGTGTGTCTTACTAATAGAGATGTGCCCGTCGTAGACACGCGAACAGAGACGCTTGCAGATAGATACGAGCTCACCATGAGTCGAATAGATAAAATTGTGTCGGCAGGTTACGTCTGTCACGTCATGTGTGGAGTGTGAATTTGAGGACATTCTGAAACAACACCCGGCTCTACACAACGATCCCTTTGTGAAAAATGTTCCACTCATTCTTAGGGATTCCCTCTACGGAGGTAGAACGGAAGCATTGAAAACCTATTGCAAAGCCGACGAAAAAACTCGCATTAAGTATTACGACGTGATGTCTCTGTATCCTTATATATGTAAATATTTTAAGTTTCCCGTAGGTCATCCCATAATTCACATTGGCGAAGATTGCGCCAATATTACCGAAATGCTTAAAAAAGAGGGGGTTATAAAATGTAGAGTTTCGGCAAAAAATAGAAGTCTTTATCATCCCGTCTCGCCCTTTGGATGCCGACAAAAGTTAATATTTGGTCTTTGTTACATCTGTGCGAAGGAGGAAAATGACGGTAAATGTAGCCACGACGGGGAACTAATTGGTACTTGGATCGTAGACGAGGTACGAAAAGCCGTTGAAATGGGTTACGAAGTGAGAGAAATTTTTGAATTTTACGAATATAAAATGGAACAGTATAATAAAAATGAAAATAAAGGAGGTCTCTTTGTAGATTACATTAATAGTTTTTTAAAATTAAAAGCAGAGGCCAGCGGGTATCCCTCTTGGGTTAAGAGCGATGAGGATAAGGAGAAATACGTTCGAAGCTTTTTTCAGAGCGAAGGAATTCTTTTGGATAAGTCGAAAATTAGAAAAAATCCAGGTGCAAGGTCTCTAGCAAAATTGTGTCTAAACAGTTTTTGGGGAAAGCTCACCGAACAAAGCAATCGGTCGCGCACGAAAATGATTAGGGAGCCCGCGGAATTGTTTACGTTCCTGACCACGCCCGGCATAGAGGTGCAGAACCTAATGTTTGCGAGCGACGAGATAGTCTGGCTCTCGTGGAAATATGCCGAAGAGGTCGAGTGCCCTCCACTGGCACACACCAATGAAGTGTTAGGAGCCTACGTTACCGCAGGTGCAAGGCTTAAGCTATACACCTACCTAGAGGCACTGAATAGGGACATATTATACACAGATACGGATTCGATACTGTTTACGGTTAGGGAAGGCGAGAAGTGTAGCGTCGAATGCGGCGATAACCTCGGAGACATGACGGATGAGCTAGCGGACTATGGAACGGATTCCTACATTTCAGAATTTGTATCCGGAGGCCCAAAAAATTACGCGTATAAAATACGCCTACCAAATGGTGATTTCAAAGCTGTTTGTAAAGTGAGAGGGATAACATTGAATTACGCTTCTTTACAGGTGGTTAATTTTGATTCAATAAAAGATTTAATTCTTGGAGAAAACGTGGATCGAAACATTGAAGTTAGAACGGAAAAGAAAATAAAGCGCAAAAGATCCCATGGCGTGTATATCGTCTCCGAACCGGAAGATAAAATCTATAGAATTTGTTTTCACAAGAGAAGAAGAATTTCTAACGATTCCGTCCCTTTCGGATATATAGAGCCTGACTGAACGAGCCGCCTCCTCTCATTATGGATTCCGAGGTGGAACGAGCAGTATCCAAGTACGTGGAAAACCGAAGAAGGCAGAGAGGCTTAAAATATTGTACGAACGAGGAGATAGCGCTCATTCCCTTAGAAGTGTTTGCTCAATATCCTCCCTTCGATGTAGATTACGTAATGTACAGGTTAACGGACGAATTGAGGGAAAAACTAAAGATGTTTCGACGAAGTAATGTTTCCCGTAGTAAAATTTCAGCACCCCTTTACGCTGATCGTTAGTGGTAGTTCGGGTTCTGGTAAGACCGTATTTTGTGTAAATCTAGTAAACAATTTGAAGCATTTGTGCACTGTTGGAAAATTTAAAGAAATATTGTGGTGTTATAGCGAAACATCGGTCGTGCCAAAGTTAAAACACGTAAAATTTCATGTAGGTGTGCCGGAGTTTGAGAACCAGAAAGGAGATTCAAAACTAGTAATATTAACGATCTCTTAAACTCTGCATATTCCAGAGAGGTGTGCGACCTGTTCACGAAGGGAAGTTATCATAGAAACATAAGCGTAATTTTAATCACTCAAAATTTGTTTCATCAAGGCAGGTATTGCAGAGACATCTCGTTAAACGCTAAATACATTGTGGTTTTTAAAAACGTAAGAGATAAAAATCAAGTGGCTCATCTAGCCAGACAAATATACCCCGAAAATTGGAAATCGCTTTTCGAGGCGTATCTGGACGCTACGGAAAAGCCTCACGGCTATATGCTTTTCGATCTGTGCCAGGAGACCGATAGCAGATTACGATTTAGAACCAACATCTTTCCATCGGAGCTCCCTGTCGTAGCATATCAGCATGAGCAAGCGGATAAGATCCAACTATCACATGCTGCACGTGCTTAAAAGCGCCAAGCCTAAGCTTAGGAAAGCCATTTTGGAGAAGTCCGACAAAGAGTTAGTGTTGACTATTGCAGAATGCGCTCTAAATGTTCTAAGGGGCAATTGTAATTTAAGCAAATGCACCATTCGCAATCTAGGAAGATATAAAAATAGTCTGAGGCGAGTGGTGGATAAATCTCTAAAGGTTAACAATAAGAGAAGGTTTTTAATTCAAAAGGGAGGTTTTTTTGATTCCTCTGCTGACTGCCGTACTGACCGGACTTTCGTCTCTAATATAGCGTTAGATGCTGCAAAAATCATTTTTAGTTTCTCAGCGTTAGATAGACACCCACTGCTTGAAGAAAAAGGCGACGTCGAAGAAGAAGAAGCGGAGAAAGAAGCATGCGTACGAGGAGCTGATCAAATTTAAATCCAGTGGCCGCCGCCGCCGACCGTATCTACCGCCGCAACCGCTGCCGCCGCCGCCACTACCACCTCCCCGAACCTCCCCTTCTCCTCGGGTCAAAAAGAGGCTCGTCTTCCCTCCAGAAACAGTCTACGAGAAGCAGGAAGAAGAAGAAGAGCAAGAAGAAGAGTTTGACGAAGAACAAGTAAGGCCTCTGCCATTGCCGGCCCACGAGAAAAAAGAAGTAGAACAGTTTACAAATAGAAGCTTTGGGTACATAGCAGGTCCTTACCTAGCTCCATATTTGCACACTCCTAGGGCAACGGATACCGTATTCGGCATTTACAAGGATAGGGACGGCAACTTTAAAATTGGCGATTCCATTATTCGTATAGAAGACAACGATTTGTATGTAAAGGATAGGTATTTTAAGGGAACTCTGGGTCTCTGGGAATTGCTCACTAGGAAGAAGGTAGATCTCTCGAAAGTCACCTCTTCGGACAAGAGTAAATATAGACAAATTCTTCTTTTAACCAACGGCCACCTGCAGAATAACGAAGCCTTTAATCAGATAAAATCGAACAGAGGTAGCAAATATAAAGAAATAATTGCCGAGTTGTTTCCGTCCAAGACGTGGATGGATTATTAGCAATGAATAAGAAGTATTTTTACGATCCCGAACAACCTTCGGCTTTTTCCACCGTGCAGAAACTTGCATCTCTTACGGGAAATAGACGTAAAACGGAGGATTGGCTTCTCCAACAAGATGCCTACACTTTGCACAAACCTGCGAGGAGAAAATTTCAGAGGAACCACTACACGGTGAATAACGTTAACGATGTGTGGGAAGTCGACTTGGCCGATTTTAAAAGCATTAGAAAGTATAACGATGGAGTTCAGTATCTCCTAACGTGTGTAGATTGTTTTTCCAGATTTGCACGTGTAAAACCCATAAGATCAAAATCTAGTACCGAAACTGCAAAGGCCTTTGAAGCCATCTTAGATTCCGTTCCTCTAGCAGTCAGATCCGACAGAGGAAAAGAATTTTTAGGATCTGCATTTCAGAAGCTTTTAAAAGAGAAGGACATCGAGCATCAAGTTTGCAGAAACCCCGATGTAAAGTGCGCCATGGTCGAGAGATTTAATCGTACCATTAAGTCTAAAATATACAAGTATTTTACATACAGGAACTTGTACAGATATATAGACGATCTCGATAAATTTGTTCGCGCATATAATCGCACCATCAATTCGTCAATAGGAGTGGCTCCAACCGAAGTAAATGAGAAAAACGTGTTACAAATATGGAAAAGGCTAGAGAGAAAACGAGGTAGCATTAAACCCAGACCCGTCAAGTTCGCCGAAGGACAAACCGTGAGAATAAGCAAAGAAAAGATGAAATTTGCCAAAGAGTACGAAAAAAATTTCTCAACGGAGATTTTCAAAGTTGTAAAGGTTGTAAAACGTTCGCCGCAACCCGTGTACGAACTTCACGATCTGAACGGAACGCCCATAGAAGGTCAATTTTACAGTTACGAACTAACTCCAGTAAAAATTAACAAATCCACTTTGTATAAAATAGATAAAATACTAAAAACTAGGGTGAGGAATGGCAGAACGCAGCATCTCGTCCGCTGGAAAGGATATGGTCCCGACTTCGACAGCTGGATCGATGCATCATGGATGAGTTTTACGTAACCGTGTTGAGCGATTCTAGCGTCGATTTGTATCCCGAGAATTTGCATGCTAGTTTTCGTAACGATTTAGCACAACCGATCAATCTTCAGAGAGATAAGTGGGTTGTAGGTCTCGCAGAGCTTTCGTATTCTTACGGTTACGAGTCCATAGATGAGAACATACTCAACGAAGCTGGAGAACTGACCAAAAATGTCGTCATAACAAGAGCTGGTAGAATTGTGTTTGAAAAAATGGAGTTTAAGGGCTTTAAGGAGTTGTACACTTCGCTAAAGAATCAGGTAACAGACGATGAACATCGGGAATTGCTCCTGTCGGAGCTGCAGGGTTACCTCATTTCTCATCAAAGAGAGATAAAAGAATTGGAAAACGCTAAGAAAGTATGGGTCCCAACACATTCCATTCCACAAAAACCAAACGGAAAGGCTAACAGTATTCATTTAAAGATTACTAAAAGTAAAACGGAAACAATTTTTAACGGAAAAATATTTTTTCCTACCAGAATATATTATGGTCTAGGCGATCTTGTGGACACCATAAAAAATTCTCTGCCAAATCTCGATTCCTATAAAATAGTTAATCAAAATATGCTCACAGAAGTAACTAACGATATGAAAACCCTTTTCCTTAGATCGCACAGAAAAAGCTCTTTTCAGTTTCTTTCTGGAACCAAACCCATTTTTGTTTACTGCAATCTCATCGAACCGCAGCTGCTCGGTAGCTCCTACGTTAGGTGCATAAGAATTATTCAGTTTCCCTCGTACACTAGTCATCACAAGTTTGAAAACATATTTTACGTTCCGGTAGAACTTAATCATTTTCGAACCGTAGCAATTGAAATGGTTAACAAGTTTGGTGATCTGGCTCGCTTGAGCAGTAGCGTTATGCCTACCATAGCTGTGCTGCATTTTAAGAAAGTTAAATAATGTTTTTTGTTTTTTTTTCAGATGGCCGTTGAATACTCTTCAGCCTTTCAAGGATTTTATAATCCAGAGGGAAAAGTTATGTTAAAAGAATTGGCCGTCGTGGAAATTGAGACGGAACAGGTGGTATTGCACCAACTGATCCGTAAACCAAATCTTCCGCAAAATGCGTGGCCAATAAGGTTTAGACGGACGAACACATGGTTATCCGAAAATTTTCACGGCATACCATGGAGTTCAGGCCATGTCGAGTTTGCTCCCAAAATTCCAAATGGAATATTGTTTGTAAAGGGGAGCATGCTTGGTAACGTATTGCAACCCACAGCAGGAGATGACTTTAAAGTCTACAATACAGAAAACCTAGGGTGGAACCTAAATATTGAATTTTTAGTTACTGCACCTGCCTGTCGGTAGCATCAGTTTAACACCGTCAGGTGTGCCAGATCGGAGGCACTAGGTATAGCTAGGTGGGTAAATGAAAACCGTTGGGAATTTAATATTTAAATTTAAATTCATTCCCAATGGATTTCTTTAAGCGGGTCAATATAAATTAGGCCTCTAAATTTAAAATCCATGCATTTGGCAATGGACCCGCTTACAGCGTACTATGTAAACCAGAGTGGAGGGCGCCTCGGTCAGTACATCGGACCGCTGTACGTAGGAAGCCCATACGTACAGCAAGGTAGAGGCATAGGTAACTTTTTGGGTAGTCTATTCAGAATTGTTAAGCCCATCCTCCTATCCGGGGCAAAAACTTTGGGCAGGGAAGCCCTCACCACGGATGCAAACTTCATGACCGATATTGCTGCACGACAGGAAGGTACCAAAGTCAAAGATATCGTGGCAAAGCGAGTCACGGAAGGTACAAAAAAGTTAGTTGGTAGGTTACAACAAGGAAAGGACAAGAGAAGGAGATCAGCTCCATATAAAGCCAAAAAAGCTAGAGACATTTTTGATTAAATACAGGGTGCAACACGATGCCACCAGCACATGCTCCCGAGATAGCAACATGATCGCCTGCACAAAATCCGAATTTGATATTTTTGCAAAAAAACCAATTCAGTCGGCAGTGTTAGGAAACTTCACTACCTTAATCAAACCCATCGCACCAGTAGATCAATCCGTATTGGAATTTGTTATTCCTGGAGATAAGGAACACTACATCGATTTAAATGCTTATTTGATGGTAAAAGGAAAATTTGTAAAGCCGGATGGTTCCAACATAGCAGCAACAGATAAAACGACGGGTGTTAACAATTTATTGCACTCCTTGTTTAGCCAATTAAGCGTTTCCCTAAATGGAACATCCATCACTCCGTCTGAAGATCTTTATCATTATCGTAGCTATTTAGAAACCTTATTAACGTACGGTCACGATGCATCGAAAAGCCATCTTACTAACGCTTTCTGGCACATCGACACGGCTCTCCACGGCCGATGCTTCAAAAAACGAAACGCTGGAAGTCGGAGATTCTAATCGTGGATGGAAAGAACGTCATCATAGGAGCAATGCGTCTAAAGAAATAGTCATGTTTGGTAGATTACATGGGGATATTTTCAATTTACCCACTTTGTTACTACCGGGACTTACACTTCAAATCAAGTTGACTAAAGCGAAGGACTCGTTTTATATAATGAGTGAAAGTGCGGATCTACATGCTAGATTTCAATTCCTAGATGCCACTCTATACGTGAAAAAGATAAAACCAGCTCCTAGCCTCTTAATGGCCCATATGAATGCTTTAGAAAAAGTAAATGCGAGATACGATATAACGCGAGTCGATGTCAGGTCCTTTACTTTCGCAGCAGGGCAAAGTAGCATCTCTATAGACAATGCTGTATTAGGTCCGCTCCCTAAAAGGATACTCGTAGCTATGACAGAAAATACAAATTTTTCCGGAACTCACACCACAAATCCTTTCAATTTTAAGCACTTCCATTTGGAATATTTTGCGATTTACGTTAACGGCCAGCAAATTCCGGCAGAAGGTCTTTATATCGATACCTCTAACGAAAAAGGTTCAACATTAGCGTACCAAACGCTTTTTTCCGGTTCTGGCATCCATCACACCAACAGCGGAATTCAAATCACGCACGATATGTATATAATGGGTTACTTCCTAGTGCTTTTCGATTTAACGCCAGACAGTGCCGCTTCAGAAGGTCATGTTTCTCTATTAAATAACGGAAATATAAGAATAGAGCTCAGATTTAAAACAAAGTTAACACAAGCCATCACGTGTATCATGTACTGTGAGTACGAAAATTCTATTCAGATAGACAAAGATCTGAGAGTGCATACCGATTATTAATTATGAACACCTTACAAATAGAACAAACTTTGCGAGGCATTCCAAATTTTGCAGGAGTTTTTGCATCGGACATGTTGCCTACAGAGTTTACTAAACCGTCAACATTCGTAATAAATTTAGATCCTCACAACCTACCTGGTTCACACTGGATAGCTGTAACTCAAAATTCAAATTCTTTTGCATGGTATTTCGATTCGTACGGCCTCCCTCCCTTTATAAAATCCTTGTAAAGCTTTATGCCATTTCACTTTATTGTGAATCATTGCCAACTTCAAAGCCTCTACTCCGACATCTGCGGCCAGTACGCGTGCCTCTATACTCTCTACGTCTGCACCAGAGGATACACCATGAACGAGTTCGTAGCCCTGTTCAACTCTGCCAATCCAGATCGTCAGGCCAGGGAGATGTTCCAAAGAGAGTTTCCAGTCTGGCGGTGCAACAAGGGACAGCGATGCCTACCGGGTATAAAGGTAAGTAGCTCATTTATTTTTCGGCCAGTCTTTGTGCAAGATGGAAGGAGGTCTTGTCGTAGATTATACAGCGCTCAGAGGAAACGGCAAAGAATTAATCATAAAGGAATTGGCGATCATTGGAAAAGGGATTGTTCAAACCTTTCATTTTGCAAGCCCATATCCCTGGAATAGTAAATTAGATGCATTTAACAAAGAAAATAAAAATGGAATGCATTTCAATGATGGTTACGTTCCTTATAGCATGCTAAAAACTGTGCTGGAAGAGGCGGTGGCGGGGCACATCTCTCTCTTCGCTTATGACGAGGATAAATGTGAAGTTCTTTCCGCACTCTGCGATAGAACGCTTATCAATTTAAGAAAAGAATTTAATTGCCCCAAGCCAGAAAATCTCTATCATCAGTTACACTGCGGATTTCCTTGTCATAAGTTCTCAAACACTCACTGTGCATGCAAACACGCTCACGCCATGTTCAATTGGTTGAAGCATCATAAGCTTAAAAAACTTAACACCAGATGTCCTGCTGATAGCTCTAACAGACACGATGCTTCTTTTGTTTCAGCTGTGGAGCAGTCGACGAGATGAGCACAAGAGGTAAACAGATCAGAATGCCACTGCGCCGGGTGACTCCTCCTCCGGAAACCGTGTTGCATCGCAGGACCTACTTTCTCAACAAACATCACTCCAGATACATCAGCCTGGGTTTCTTCAAAAGAAGAAATTACGAAGCTCACGTGGAAATTGGCGGAGTAAAGCAGGGAAGAGTCGTCCTCTCGTCCTACTACTTCGCGACTCTGCTGAATCACCTACCTAAACTTGCCGAACATCTCTGCAAAGGGCAGTCGTACAGATGCATCGAAGAACAGTTTCGCCTCAAATCCATAAATGGGCATCGTGCCAGGATACAATGCGAAAACTCACAAGTCATCCTTTGTTTAGATGATGTAAACTTTCTATTGTGCAATGCAAATGTGTTGCAACATCAACTTGCAAAATATGTCTTAGCTACAACAGATATTAAAGACTATGTTAACAGTGCTTCAGGTAGTAGCACTTATGTACTTCCAAAAGAAAATGCTTCATGTTTCGTCCTTTACGATGTTATTTGTGACGAAATAAACTCGACACTTGTATCTTATAAGAATGAATAAAAAAACTAACTTACCTTCACGTCTTTTATTTTCCAACTTTTTTCCTTTACATCCGAATATAGGGAAAATCCTCTCCCATCCTCAATTATACCTAGAAAAATCAGTAGCAATTAAATAAAAGGATCAGCTAGTGCAATATTTTATTTAGATGATACATTTAATGCCAAGAAAGTGCTAGCTAGACCAAGGCCGGGTTCTAATAAACACCTGTTTAGGTGTGGTCGCAGCGGCCTTCATGCCTTAGGGTGATCACGTGCTAGCTACACCAAGGTCGACGCGACAACACGTGGAAGCAGCAGCGGCGGCGGCGGCAGCTTTGTTTATGTTACATGCCCTGCGGTGATGACGTCATCAGGGGTCAACGAACGGACTCAAGAGCCTTTCATACTACTCAGAGATGCAACACGAAGCTTCTCAAGAAAATCCCCCACCCCAGATTACCCTTTAAATGGAATATTTTTCGAAAATTATAATTTTCTCATAAATGGCTCTAACGATTTTAATTAAAATATCATATACTTAAGATACTTTCATGACAAATAAAATGTATATCTTGAATTTTCTGGGAATGTCACTAAAAGTATTCTACATTGTGAACGACTTTTGCATAATTCGTAAACCATAAGAGATAGACAAAATGTTACTACACAAAACATGTAGATCGCGTTAAAATATACAATTTATGTCATATATATTTGTTTTGTTGAGTGAACCATTTTGAAGATATTGCTTTTTATTTCCTTAAATTTTCCAATACTTATACTTTTTCTCAAATGGGAATTCGTTATTAATTTTTTTATGTCCTGGACTTGCAAAGAGATTGGAATGCTCCACATAGCAACCAGCTCTTAAAATATTTTACTATCGCTTAAAGCCTACCAATTCCCCTTGCATCTACAAGAAAATTAGCAATAAGATTAACATCTCGATATCTCGGTTAACATGAAGCATATGGAGATAAGCGTTTGTAAAAATAGTTTGTACAAGAGTAGAGAAAGTCATGTGAGTGTAACACATCAGATTTTCTTTCTTTAATTTTGTAGACTTCTACTGCTTTTAATAACAAACACCAGATAAAAATGTTATAGGATAATTGAGAATGCAAATATTAAAAATAAACAGTCTTCAACACATCAATGGTTAAAGCATGACTCAAACTTGAGAGAGCACAACAGAGATGACTTAATTTTGTAACTAGATACTTCATATGATTTTTCTCATGTAAGTTTTTAGTCAATGCACTTGCATGAAGAATGAATTTAGAAGGCATAATATGATAGAATTTGCACATGAACTCATTTAAAACACATATATTCCATTAGCATCAACAATTTAAAAAAACAACTGGGCATATTTTGGGAAGCTTCCCATCATGAGTTGGCTGACTGGAGCTTGTAGCTAAACTGTGCTCAGCTGAGTCATTAGTCCTGTGGTAAGCCTGATGATATCATCCAACAGAGGTTTATCAAAATTCATGAGTGGTTCATTCTTGATTATGTATATTTCCCCCCATATATCAATTGCTAAAGGTTTCTGGATGTGTCTCAGCAATCCTATATTCTGTTTAATCTTGAGGCTGGAGTTCTAGAGGTGGTGAGATAGGGCAGACTTATCCATTTGCTTAAGCTTTATGTTTCTCAAACGTTCTTTCATTCTAATTTCTAGGATACATTTAGTACTACCAATATATATATTGCTACAGTCTAAGAATTATATTTTATAAATCCCAGACTTGTTGTTTTTTAGTGCATGATTAAGTAAGTTCCTCATGCTGCATCTGTTTTGTGGTGCTAATTTATTATTAAATTTTTTAATTTTATTTTTAAATTTGTAGAACAATTTGGGATAGAAGGTAAATTTACTGTAACCAGAAGATTTTTCAAATGGATTTAGTGGTAATTTCTTGAATCATTTTTTTGTTACCTGAGTTCTACAATCACTTTATCTATGAAGTCAGTTTTGAAACCATTCTGTATAGCTATTCCATGAATTCATTTATATTAATGTTGGTATTCCCCTTCTGCTAATGGTATGTGGATGAGTCTGTGAATTAAATTGTGAAAAATGGCATATTAATGACGTTTAGGATTGAACTGATAATATTTAATATAGTTATCCACATGTGTACGTTTTCTGTAAATGACAAAATGATGTGAGCGTGTGCACAAAGTTGCCAGCGGGTCATGCCTGGGTAAGAGCATGCTGGTCTCATTGCCTAGCTGCCTTAATTGTTAGCTCCTTTGACCTGCTCTTTAGAACAAATAATCCACGCATTAATAGCCCAGACAAAATCTTTACAAGCACCTTCCCACAGTTTTGTAACATTGCGTTTGGAACGCTTTGAGTAGTTTCCCCTTCCAGAACATACTGCTGTGTATGCAGTGGCTATATAAGGGGACTGTTTGCGCCGAGTGTGTACATTCAGAGACAGTTGAGTCAGAGGGACAGCTGAGTGCAGCAAAGAAGTTGAGAACAATGGAGCACCTAACTTATGAATACAGTTGTTTCGTAGCATTTGAGGTGTTGAGATAAAACAGGACACGTCACTAAAAATTGTTTTGAGATCTATTGAAAACCCTTATAATCTTAAATATGATTATTCCTAAACCTTATAGTTACTCCTACATGCTCATTAGGAAGATTACAGTTTTATTTCAAAACCTGTAATCATAGAATAAGGCAAAACATAGAAAATAGTAATAGAAAATGACTGACGTATCCCATTTTTTACTTAAACAACACTCAAGTTATAAAAATAGTGTGTAACTACAAAAAATATTTTTAAAGCAAACTTTTTTCTTTAATCATTTCAGCAAATTCATACACATTCTTATTAATTGTACAAACGTGCATAATTAAGCAATATGTACATATCAAAATAGGCAATATCCTGGAAGTCATTATCCTTTTTAGTGTCTTGGCTTGTAATATGGAGGGGAGAATACATTTTTTACCTATTAGACATCCCTGCTTATTTTGACAGACACATTTGTTAAAAAATTTGTCACTTCTGATCACTTTCCCAAACTTCACTTCCAGATTCATTGTTTTCCTCTCCAGCAGTCACTTCATTAATGGCACATTTCTTTAGAATATTGTCAAAGTACTCACGAAACTGCAAAGGGATAATCAATCATGTGTGAAACATCCATAGTTTCTCAGGTTTTACAGGAGTGACGACCACATTATGAAAAGGAGGGACTATCCCAGTCTTAACCAGAGGGAATTCATATTTCACCATTCCACTGCCTTTGGGTGAAACAGATGCATTTTGACTGAACCGTGTATTCAAATATTTTGTACTGTGTAACAGCCCTTTTTTTCCTTTTACAATTACAGACTTAAAACTGAATCTAGATGTTTCTGGTAGTCAAGAAATGCATCTTGTGTGCACAGTTCAAGGTGCATACGTTTCCTTGCTTGATGTAGTACTGTGAACTATTAATGAGAAGTAAACACCGTGTCCCGTTTCCTTTTTCGTAATTCCATATTTATAAAAGCCCTATCACAAGCATTGTAGGAATGTCCTTGGGTTGGGAACATATGAAAAACTCTGGAAAATCTGCCACTATGAATTAAAGTGTATCAAAATTAACTATTGTGTGATTTCTGTTATGTTCTGTACAGGCATCTGAAAATGCATACAAATTTTTCACACTGGGAACCGCATTTTTTATTATGAAGTCAATAAGGTGAGAAATCACTTCATTAGGACCCCTCTTTGTGGTTATTTCATCATAGACATAGATGAAAGGTTTGTTGTTAGAAAGTGTATGAATACCAAATATAAATACCCATGGCTGCCGCAAATAGAACATATCAGTTACTGGTATATGTGGAACAGGCACGTTATGCAAGAAATCGAATGTCATAATTTCCAATATTCCGGCCTCTTTCCCTTGTACACGTTTTCCACAATGTGTCATGGTATCCTAGAACTGACGTGCCTGAAGCTTATGGAGTTTCAACTCATTTTGCGCTGCAGTCTTGCTAGCAGGGTTATTCTCGCCTTCAATTTTACATTTAAGCCTCTCACATTCACCACAGACATCTACTTGAGGATGACCAAAGTCATATTGTATGCTCTTGAAATAATCATAAAAATAACAATATTGTACCTTTGGTTTGAACAATCTTGGGTCAGTAGTGTTACTTTGAGGCTGTAAATTATGTACATTTCAGGTTTGTATTTAAACATTTCCCACATGGTCTTCACAGACAAAGAAGTTTGAAGTAGGTGTTTATTGTATTTCAACTGTTGGGGAGCCGAACTTGAAGTAGTTGCAACCGCACGTATGATAAAAAGTTTCCGGTAGCCTTCGCCCCAAATGTACTTTCCGTTGGCCTTTGCTCCAAATGTTTAAAAAATATTAACTTTGTAATTTTTACTGTTTCTTTAAATATATATATTTATGTTTGCCTCGGCTGCATCAGTATTATTGTTAGAGACATGTTTCTCTGCAGGGTTGTGGTGCGATTGAAGAATGTAGGCTTACACAGATTGTAATTTTACTTCACTCCTTTTATTAATGCTTGACACGATTTAAATAACACTTCACCGATATATATATATATATATATATATATATATATATTAACACATAAACTATTTTCGTCTCCCACGAATACGTATTAAATTTCTCGACGATGTGTCTCGCGTCCGGTTAGGAACACTGTCTACAACCAACTGATTTTTGAATTTGTAAATTTTGCTAAGTTTCAGTTTCTGATTGGCTAATCCTAGTTCAATAGAATACCTTTATTTAACTAAAGCTTTTTTTGGTTGTTGATTGGCTATATATAAACTGTCTCAAAATTTACATAATTTTTGCTCCAATAATGACTAGTAGCATTATTAAACTATCTTACTCATTATTGCCTCAAGGTTACCTCATTGTTAGTAACTTGTAACCTATTATTCTCACAGCTTCTACATTATTAAATTACGTAATACATTCATAATAACATTATTACACATGTATACAATAATATAACATATACAATGACTGTAATATACCCTTTTTATATCTGCTTATATACACATATTGCTTTAAGGCGGGCTGTTATTGAATTTATATATTATATAATTAGACTGAAATATTTTAAGTGTTAAAAATACTGCCTCAAGTTGAGAAAAATGTTTTCTTCCTAGCACAACGTCCATAATGTGCTAGCCTTACTGGAAAAGATTTAATAAATTCTGCTATCATGACGTTAGTATTTTCTGGAACTGAATAATGGTTTTGGTGTCTACCACGACCATCACATGCCGAAGTCACTCCTCCTTGAATTACGAGAAGGCACAGTCTCCCCACTCGGCGTTTTATTATGCTATAGAGTGCAATAAAAGCTTCCTTGCATACCACGATTTCCTTCAAGCCAACATTAACCTTCACATACAAAAATAGCACAATCGATTTATTATAATAAAATTAAAAATAATACATTCGAAATACTGAAACTCAAATAAATATATTACTTAATCATATATCTTACAGTGCTGTGATGGTGCTACATGAACGAAATAAGGGTTTAATTTATGAAATTAATTTTTTCGACATAAAGTAACTTTTTCTTTACTGGAATGATAGTAGTATATTTTTGCATCATTAATTTAAAAAAAGTGAAAAGTGAACGAAGGATTTCCCAAAACATCGAAATCATCTAAGAAGTGCAGAAATGTAAGTTTTGGAGCTATAAATAGCATTTTTAATTTTACATTTGTTTTACAAAAAGTGAATGAATGATCTACATAATTTGGGGATGAAATGGTTAATAAAATACGGTAACAGTAGCTTCCATGCCAGCTACCTTATAACAATAGTTTGCTGTCCTTCCACGATTTGTAATGTAATTTGGGCGAGGTCTCCTTGTTTTTTGTATAAAGGGAAGAATGTGAGAACTCAAGTACTCATCTTGTCCATCTTTGTTAGGCATATTGTTAATTCTATCAATAATAAGTAGTTCCTTCTCAGCAACTGAGAACTGCTCGAAACATTTAAGCTGGTACCTGCAAACAGACATTAGAGTGTGATTAACCTATGTATACTTTGGCGAATAACATACTTTTACCGATTTATTTAAACTTAAATATAAATTGAACGTTTGCATATGACAAAAGGATTTATAATCACATTTTAGTATAATGATTCTACACGACTTAGTTTTACTGTTATACTATGTACAGAGAATACAAACAATGAACATGGTACGGCTATTTACCTGCAATCTGCACCTTCTTGCCTTTTAGGAACAATGTACCCTTTCCAGCTGGTATGATCCAAACCCACGACCTTCTTTTGTCATTTCTCTTCCACAATTCAGGGCAACGCTTTTCCTTCTAAATTCGTGTAAATGGTATCCGGACTGTTTAAAGGATCCATCACCGAAGACGTTTTGAAATCTTACAGCTGTTTACTGCATTCCGCTACAATGCTGCCATCACGCTGTGTCAAGTTCTTTGGTGCAGTCTCTGTACAGAGTAAAATTTCAACACAGGGAACAAAATCACTGTGCAAGTCCCATTTTAGCACCAAGAGATGCGGAGTCGTATAAACATAACAACTACAATAATAACTCATAAACCCTAAAAATGATGACAAGTCCCGTTTTTGATCTCAACGCCTCAATTGGAGTTGTCATTTGTTACAATAACCTATTGCTGTTCCTAATAATTCTGAAATTGAAGAAGGGTAGCCAACTATCTTTTTCCACCTCCAAAGTAAACCCAATAGACTGATGTTGAAGATTTAAAGTTTAAGGGCACTAATAAACTTCCTACAAACAGGAGCAAAAATATCGTATAACTACTTCTCTGGCATTTATAGAAAACCTACACATGTGGATAACCATATTAAAACTTATCAATGCAATCCTAAATGCCATCAATAAGCCATGGATCACAGTTTAATTCACACTCATCCATATACCATTAGCAAAAGGGGAATACCAAAAGGAATGTGAGCATTCATGGAATTCAATTTTTTCCTTAGATAGGGGGTCAGCATAAGGTTGAGCATTGATTTGCCAGAAATAATATGCAAATCGTGTTTTTAAGTATTTTAATAGCAAAACGTATTATTTTCAGAAAGGAATTTGAAGATTAATGAACAAAATGCAGTAAATCAAAGAATTAAAATGCTACAATAACTATAAATTTATACTAGTTTCTAAAACAGAAAACACTTATATTAACACCGCTTCATGGTCAGCCATTTGAGCTTAATCTGCAAGAAACAAAATGAAAGTGGATATCAGATTTAAATATTTATCCTAGATATGAATGCAGGCTAATTTTTCAGTATTACCCGGTAAAGGAACAAGACAGTAAAGTTACTAACCTTCATTTCTTAAAGAAATCCAGCTGAGTGGTCTGCTTCCTCCTGCCCAGGTATCTGGCGCTTAGTATCCTGTGTTGAATGTGATTAATGCTGGTGAGTAGCTCCTCATCAATAAGGAAGGAGCATAGGTACCGTCTCACGATATCCAATCCTTCCACTGCTGCCGCAAATGTTGGTATTGCTGATTCCTCTTCGTCCTCTTCTGGTTCTTCTTTTTGTTGCTTCACTGCCTCATTGCATAGTTCAACAACGTCCACAGATGCTTCTGAGTTTAGGACACTGTCGTCACAACTTACAAACTCTTCAAGTGTTACGCTTGTGCCCCTCCGTAGCATCTCCCACTCTTCCCGCATACACATTTCTTCGGTATCATTGTCCTCGTTGAAGGCATCGGTGCAAGAACCAAGCCCAGCTTTTCCAAAGCAATGCTGTATGGTGCCTGGTGTAAGTAACTGCTAATGCAGCCACAAACATCTGCATGGCCTGAAGTATATTCAAATGCATATCTTGCTTTCTTTCTAAGAAAGAAATAGCTCGTACTTTGCTTTAACAGAGGAATAATTCCGAAGTCTAAAGGCTGTAGACGACTGATGCAGTTTTCTGGTAAAAAGATCACCTTTATGTTTCGTAGAATGATGGCTCTGCTGGATGAGCTGCACTCCTGTATTCACCAGAGCAATCTTTTTTCCCTGAAATCACATTTTGGTATCCAGTCTTCGTAGATATTTAACAAATATTTCCGAAGTCAACCATGAACTTTTCTGGAAATCGTACTTGTACGGAAGTGTACGAATGTTTTTGAAACACCTCAGATTTTTTAAATTTTCCTATAATTAGTGGAGGTAACTTCCCAGTTCCGTCGCCATTTACGCACAACACAGCAGCACAAACCTTTCTTTGCTTCTTTTCCTGCCATGACGTTTTTCACCGCCAACTGCATAAGTCTTGTAGGGTAGCAAGTTGAAGAACACTCCCATTTCGTCTGCACTGAAAAGTCCTTCACATTGTAGCCACAGATGAGATTAGGCAAGGTTTCGTTTTCCTAAACTCACTGAAGTCATCTTTAACATCCGCACTTTCACTGGACCTGCTTTGCCATGAAAGGTTATGCCGCTTCTTGAAACGATCAAGCCAACCATTTGAAGCGCAAAACTTGTCCACATGTAAAGTTAGCGCTCTTTAGCGAGATTTTTCTTTTAGGATGTTTCCATTGATAGGAACATTAGTGCTTATTCTGGCTTCAAACCATTTCATTAAAATGTTTTCGGTTTCTTCAAACGGAAAGCTACGAAAATTCTTTCGCTTCTTCAATGCGGATTCTCAGTGTACTTCCGCGCCTAGAATGGTATCTTTCTGTTTAAGTACCCCGTGCAACTTGGAAGGATCCAAATCATATTTCTTCGTCATATCGGTCAAAGAAACTGTGTTGTTGTTTGCCACATCTTGAATTATTGTAATCTTGTCATAGATGGTAAACTTCTTCCGTTAAAAATTGCTTTAGCAGCCATTTTTTTCGAATGAGAAATATAAATCACTGTCACAAAGACAATACAACACGCCGCCGAACTTTAAAATGGAAGCGGAAATCAAACAGAACTCGGAAGTCAGAGATACGAAAGTTGTTTTGTTTAAAGACGCCTTGAATCAAAAGTTTCATTAGCGTCTGGTTTTCACTGCGAGGATATCTTAAACTAAGTACCCAAAAATTGAAGATGAAAATGATATTTACATTTTCATTTTACTTTTTCTAGATGCTGTAATATAATTCTGAAGACTTTGGCTGGATCATATTTTATAACATTACTAATTCTGATATGAGCTGGAAGCCCTATTTAATACAATGACTGTAATAGTTGAAGATTTTCAGCATCGTGGTTGACACATCCAAAGAGAAAATGGTCAATGTTACTTAGCTACCATAATCCACACATAGGAAAGCCTCTTTTCGAAATTTTACGAAGAAAATCAGGTGTATATGCAATTCCCAACCTCATTCTTGAAAAAACAGATAAATCTTGTCTGTTAACCTTGACGTATTTAAACCATGGAATAATATTCTTGCTGCGATTCACAACTGGATTGCTGGATGTAGATCTTCAGTTATGAAGAATTTCATCCGTTATGATCTTAATACCGTTGATAACAGGAAGCTAAATATTTGGCAATGGTTCCTGATTCTTTTGCAGGTTTTGCTATTGAGTCCAACCTGTCATTTCCTGGAATGTTTGAGTGCCAGGCATTCAAACAGGTTTTATAGAAACTTCTTCAGTATATGCTTTGTAAATAAGAAGTTTTATTTGATTTCTAAAGGTTCAGAGTTTTCAAAGGTTTCATTAACTTACGTAGAACACTTCTGTAGCATCTGTAAATATGATATTGTTTTTCAATTTTTTCTTTCTAATTTAAAAAATTGCAACTCTGATAGCAACAGTTTCAGAGAATAAATCGACCAACGGTGATCTAATTGTATTAATCCATGAAGCTCCAACACCCTGTGATTTGCCTTTAGATCCATCAGTAAAAAACCGTTCCAATTTTGGTTGGGATGCATTTAAGTATATTCGGAGAATATCTTCAGAATGACGAAATCACGAGATTTATCAAATGTAGGAATGTCTATATCTAAGTTCTAAAAGTGTATAATCCAATCTATACAAAACTGAGGGTGGCGTGGAGTAGTTGTAATATTCTAGATATAGAGGAGAAGAATAGAGGTATATCATACAAGTTATCTTGATTGCAGCCTGTAATTGCAGTTACGGACTATCGAATACTGTTTAGAGAACTGTACAATCTGTCTTGAGTGTTTGTGATTAGTTTGCTGATGAACTTTGATGCAAGAATTTTTTGCCGAACAGGTAATTCATTTAAAGTGAATCGCGTCTCTGAATTGCCTTATATTCCCAAAATTAGTTTTTGCAATTTTTTACGCTGACGAATTCACTTTTGGAACAACAGGAAATTTGTGGAATATAAGGCAGTCATATTCGATAATCGGACGAACGATGTTATTAAAAGAGTCATCAAGGCTAAAGGGTGAGCTCCCCAATCTCTTCCAATGAGAAATCTGAAGATATTGAATACGCTGTTTTAGTGAAAATGCTTTCAAAATAGGGTTTCCAAGAGAGTTTGTACTCCATAGTAATTCCCAAGAATTTTATAGAAGATTTGGGAACAAGAAGGCTTTCTTTTTTAAAATATAATCCATTCAAATTTAGAGAAGTTTATTTCCAAACCCAAGCCATTATACTAATGTAAAACTTCCTGCAGAGAGAGAGAGAGAGAGAGTGTTCAAACTCCAATTTATCTTCCTATAGTTTTTTGTGGGATGTAGATGACTAAAAGGTCATCTACATAGGACAAACCTTTAAAAGTCTTATTAAAGCAAGTATGAAGCTGAGAAATATAGACAGCCTATAAAATTGGACTGAGTGCCGATCCCTGGGGAAGTCCCACTGAAGATTGTCTATTACAGAATTACTGAATACGTGATTGCAGAGCCTGCCAACTTTTGCAAAGTGACGCATGGAGGCTAATGAATTTCAAAACATCCAAAAAGGCGTAACATTGCGGTGGTAGTATTAACTGCATTCTGAAAATCTTAATGCATTGACTATGGAGAAGAAACTGCACGATCGCAATTTCGAGAAAAATATTTTCGTTCAAAACGGGCGTTATTATTTCGTTAATGCGGGATTCCTGAAAATCAGGTTTAATTAACATTACACTTGCGGAACTTTGGTAGGGCTTCGAAAACGTTCCTTAAAAATGGAATTTCGTTAAAAGCGGCCTCATTAAAACAGGGTCTGCTGTAATACTATAAAAACGAACTATTTCAGGCTAGGAGTTTTATTTTTAGTTTAGTGTAGGAATTTTATTTTGGGGACTTAAGTTTAGTTAGCAGTTAAATTTATGTATATTCAGCATATTGAAACTTGGGATTGCAGATACTGCGTGAGTTTGTGCTTGTATTGCAGTGCTCATTAGTATATTGCAAAACTAGATGTGGCAGGAAAAAGGCTTGCTTCAGTTGAGAAATTTTATTTTTCTTTGATTTTTAGCTTAAAAGATGCACACCTATGTAAAACATACACACAGAAAACTGGGTCATATGAATGGCTGGTCTGTAGATTTTAAATCCTGCGATAAATGACTATGTGCTGTAACTGAGAAGTGGTAAAACTGGGAGGCGGAAAATCAAGATTACCTATACCAGTATATGTGTACAACAAATAAATAAAAAAATGTCATGAAACACTAAGGTTATTTTGATACATTATGCTCTATCAGAGAAATATGCAATTTTATTTTATCTACTATTCAACAGCTTTCACTGTGGGGACCAGTAATAGAAGTGAAGTCCGAGAGGAACCCGCATCCATACATTACAGCATCTCCATTACAGCTAGTGAAGACAGGAGACTTTGCAAAGGTTCCTTGGTTGATTGGGGGCAACTCTCATGATGGAGCCTATTTTGGAGCACGTATGTATTACCTTTGTTTCTTCATTAAATATCCTATAGAACTGCAACTCATCACTAAATTTTTATATTTATCATATTATCATAGAATATTATAAGCTCAGAACAAAGCAGCTGATATTCTAGTGAACAAACTTAATATCTAATTTAATAAATATTGATAAGAAGGTACTTTTATTTTCAACAGTATGTAATTAGAAATAATTTTCTAAAAAGAATAATCCATATGGCATGCATTCTGTGGCTAAGTAACTTAAATTGTTACCTTCTACTTGGGTGAATTGGATTCTCTAAGTGTAGCAGCTGGAATAATTATGGTTTTTGTTGCAACATAGTTTTCTGTAATAGAACTATTTTTTTTAAAACATCAACTAAATATTTGATAAATACAACTATCTACCAGTAGAAATGTATCAACAATTGACTATAGCTGTCATCATTGTCCATGAATTAGGCATAATGTAAAGAAATAAACATGGAAGGTGTACACATATTATTTTATTTATTCTGGAAAATTCAATTACCCTATTTCACCTGTAAGGTATGTTACGTTAGGGTTCTAGTTCAGCAAAGAAACACACGAACAGAAAAGAAGTAAATAACTTAAACAAGATTTACACCCAGAGGGAACCATTCTTCTGCATCTAGAAAGCAGCAGAAGTGCTTAGTGACCCAAATGCTGTCAATTTGATACACACTACAAAATCAGAAGAAAGAGAAAAAAGGAGACTTACTCAACCTCCTGAAACAATGCTTTGGTGAAGCTGAAAGGAGCATGAAGCCCTGAAATTTTATGTTGATCCACTTAAGAGAGAAAATAATATAACAAACAATATTGCAAGTTGAGGATGAAAATGATTGTTTGGGGGAGGAACCTCAATATCAGATGCTCTAGATGTAAGAGGCATAATAGTCTTTCAAATTTGAAGATTTTAATTCAAATATGATGATAACAATCTGTGAAACTACTCTTAATGGTGATGTTTGTCAGGTCAGTATCATTTGATTTTCTAATACCTGCCTTTATTTTACAACTCGATAATGTTTATTACTTCATTTAGTGAATATATAAATTGCATAATTATTAATACTAATTAGGTTCCTTACATAGTGTGTGAATATAAGCCCAAATAAAATCTTGCAGATTGTTAGGAACAGATTAATTTTGATCCGGTTATTAATACAACTATAATATAAGGTGTGAAAAGAACTTGCTGAATTATTAATGGTTTTGATTGCATTTCTATTTTTTTAAATTCGAAGAGAAATATGTATAGTTAATGTTGTACCAATGTTTACTGCATTCTTTAAAGAATGTTTGAAAGTGGTCTCCTTAATTAATACTGATTTGATTGCTTAAATAATGTTTTAACATTTCTCAAAGAAACAGTATGTACTCATTAAAACAAGTGACTGATTTCGGTATTGATTCAATAATTGGTTGGGAACATCTTTCTAAATTACTGATTTCATTGTATCAATTATCTGGATAAAGAATAAATTCATGTATTATTTCTGTATAAATTTGTTTCAAAACACAACTTGTCGCTTTGGTTGGTGCAAAATGAAACAAGTCCACAGAATTTCAAAATTCAATTAGCAACTGCGCCTTTAAATAAAGAGTGAGATTTTTCCCACTTATCGTAGTTTTCTATATTCAGAACTCTTAATAAACTTCCATATTTAAATTATAAATGATTATAAAACTTTACTCGTTAGTTTTTGGTTTCTCCTGTAAAATCTGTATTTGTGGACTTATCATATTCTGAAACGTTGTTCCTCAGATACATACACAGGAGAGTTATATATCACCAATGATGGCTCTGTGTGAAAAATATAGGTGAAGTGCTACTTCTACACTAATGCTACAAACATGTTCAATTTGACAGGCAATCAGACAGTTGACTATCTGTTTATACTACATCAACACTAGCCCATTTTTTGTAGATTAAATTGATACTCCTATCCTTAAAGTTGTAAATCTATTATTTATACACTCACATAATGTTTATGCATCAACGGGGGGAAGTTATGGTAGATAAAGGTGAAAGCTACTCTTTAAATGTACGTCGATATCGCGTTTGTACCCACTTACGATGGTAATTATAGGTCGTCGTTGACCACGTTACTTAGGTACGAGGTTCCTGTCTTCATTCTCGTTCTCTGCTATTTCCAACGTCATGGAAGATATTTTTCTCTGCTGGATTCAATGATTCTATTACTATTATTGTTATTATTATTGTTATGACCTCGGCTACTGTTGGTATGTTAAATGAGTATAGCGGTATGGCAATCTGACGGGTATGGAACAAAAGCAAGAATTACGATTACTGAAGACACGACGTTGAATTGTTTAGAAAATATTTAATTAATTTGTCAAATGAAAGAATAAATCATTAACGCTCTGACACTTAGCAGTACATACATACATACGTACATACATGTATGCATGCAGGATATTAGGTGTATGAGTGGGCAGATTTCGCGTGCTTGGAGATTCAAATATTACGAATAATGTAGTCCAATAACAACTTCATCTATATTGAAAGGTAAAGGAGATAATTGAACATTATTGAATACATTATTTACACAGTCTGGCAACAGAGTAGGACTTAAGAACCGAATGTTTTGTTTAGGTTTGGGGCCAGGCATGCGTTCACACCTGCAGCTGGTGAAAGTCTAAACTAGGCCAGCGCTTGAAATTCGGTTCGCCATGTGCGTTTGTGTTTATTATCAGCTACTACCAGTAACGAGGGGTGGGGTGGTTTTATTTCATGCCGTCCGATCGTATTCACAACACCCAAACTAAAAACTACGTAATAGGCTACAAATAGGTTTAGTCTGATGCTCAAAGATAAAGCAAATTCAAATGGAAATTATGGAAATACCTTATTCAGTGTATCATGAATAATTAAATCAAAACCACATCCTTGCTAAACAGGAAATTTATTATTGGTTAATAACAAAAACAGCAACAATCTATGTTCATTTACAACAGATACTCAAAATGTGCTTCGTTAGCATCAATGCGGGCATCGCATCTTTTTATCCAAGTTTGCCCTACCCTCGTTAGAGCTCCTGCGTTCTGCCCAATTTCTAGGTCTGTTTCAAACACACACGTGCGAAGATCATCAATGGTAGCAACTTCAACATGGTACATATTACTCTTCAAAGGTCCCCAGACAGTAATCTAAAGGACTGGGATCTGGAGATCTTGCAGGTACTGGTTCAAATCGGCCTATCCACCGCTCAAGAAATGTGCGAATTAAATGTCGTCGAATAACTGTGCTGATGTGAGGGGGCGCTCCGTCATGTATGAACCACATGCTTTATGTTGTTTGAAGAGGAACATATTCAAAAAGAGAGGCAGATTGTTTTTAAGAAACTGCTGATAAGTTGTTCCAGCCAGTCTTGTGGGTAATACAAAAAGGAGCTATCAACTTATCTCCAATTATTCCAGCCCAGATGTTCAGCGAAAACTGGTGCTGGAAAAGAGTTTGTCGCACCGTGTGAAGGCTTTCAAAGGCCCACGCATGATGATTATGAAAATTCAACACACCATTACGCGTGAAACACGCATAATCAGTCACTAGCACCTGTGACGAAAAATTAGGATTGTGCACACACTGTTCCTTTATCCAGAATGCGTTTAATCATTTACTCCGAGGTGCTGCACTGTTTCAATATGCTATGGGTGAAGTAGCTGTTCTCTTAATGTTCTGTGAACTGTCCAATTTGATACACAAACAGTACGTGCCATACCTCGTGTACTTGCGACTGGGTCCTCTTCCACCAGCTGCAAAATTGCTTCCCAAGCCTTCAGTAGCACATTCGAGCGATGTAGTCCTCGGTTTTCAGGTTGGGGTATCACACTTCCCGATTAGTAGGGTATATAGAGGAATTCGAGCGCAGTTTTTTGCGTTTATATGGGAAAGGATAGGGAAAACGAGGGTAGATGCGACGGTTCAAGGAGGAAAATGCGTTTATATGGGCGAGATAGGCAATACCAGGGCTGATGCTAGGCTAGACAGTGGTAGAAGGAGGGGGAATGCGGTGTATATGAGACAGATAGGGAATACGTGGAGAGGTGCTAGGCTAGACGGAGGCTGAAGAGTAGAGTATGGTTTATATGAGAGGTGTAGGAAAACGAGGAGAGGTATTAAGCTAAGGAGGTTGAGTATACGTTTATAAGGAGACGAGAAAACGGAGAGATCCTATGCTAGAATAGACAGATGTTGAAGGTATAATGTGTTTTATATATGCTAGATAGGAAACCAAGGAGATACTCAGCTAGACAGGGGGCAGGAGGGGGAATACGCTTTATGAGAGGCAGGGGATACGGGGAGAGGTGTTAGACTAGACAGTGGTTGAGAGTAGAGTATGCTTTATATGAGAGGTATAGGAAAACGAGGAGAGGTGTTAGACCAGACAGAGTTGAAGGGTAGAGTATGTCTTTTATATGAGAGAGGTAGGGAACAGGAGGAGAGGTGTTAGGCTAGACAGAGTTGAAGGGTAGAGCTTGTCTTTATATATGAAACAGTTAAGGAACAGGGGGTAGGGATGATAGGCTAGATAGAGGTCAAGAAGTAGAGTATGGTTTATATGAGATATAGGAAAACCAGGAGAGGTATTAGGCTAAGGAGGTTGAGTATGCGTTTATAAGGAGAGACGAGAAAACGGAGAGATCCTATGCTAGGATAGACAGCTGTTAAAGGTAGAATGTGTTTTCTATAGGTTAGATAGGAACCCAAGGAGAGATACTCAGCTAGACAGGAGCAGGCGGGAAATGCGCTTTATGAGAGGCAAGGGATACGGGGAGAGATGCTAGACTAGACAGAGGTTTAGAGTATGCGTTTATATGTATGAGGGATATAGGAACAGGAGGAGAGATATTAGGCTAAGGAGGTTGAGTAGACGTTTATAAGGAGAGATGAGTAAACGAAGAGATCCAATGCTAGGATAGGCAGGTGCTAAAGGTAGAATGTGTTTTATATATGCTAGATAGGAACCCAAGGAGAGATAGACAGGGGGCAGGAGGGGAATGCGCTTATGAGAGGTAGGGGATACGGGGAGTGGTGTTAGGCTAGACAGAGGTAGAGGAGTAGAGTATGGTTTATATGAGAGGTATAGGGAAACGAGGAGAGTCGGTAGGCTAGACAGATAGTGAAGCAGTAGGAATATGGACTTATATACAGGAGATATAGGGAATAGGAGATGCTAGACCTTGAAAGCGACTTTAGGCGAGAACTGCATGGAAATATGTTTCATGTCAATGTTAGAGCGCTAATTCTAGACATGCTCATCACGTAACCTATTCAGGGAAAAGGTGACTCGCTCAGGGGAAAAAGGTGACTGCTCAGGGAAAAAGGTGACAAGCTAAGGGAAAAATATGACCAGAAGAGGGAAAAACGTGACAGTAAAGGGAAAAAGGTGACCAGGGAAGGGAAAAAGGTGACCAGCAAAGGGAAAAAGGTGACCAGGAAAGGGTAAAATGTGACCAGCAAAGGGAAAAAGGTGACCAGGGAAGGGAAAAAGGTGACCAGCAACGGGAAAAACGTTACCAGAAAAGGGAAAAAGGTGACCAGCAAAGGGAAAAACGTGACCAGAAAAGGGAAAAAGGTGACCAGCAAAGGGAAAAACGTGACCAGAAAAGGGAAAAAGGTGACCAGCAAAGGGAAAAACGTGACCAGCAAAGGGAAAAAGGTGACCAGCAAAGGGAAAAATGTGACCAGCAAAGGGAAAACGGTGACCAGCAAAGGGAAAAAAGGTGACCAGCAAAGGGAAAAACGTGACCAGGGAAGGGAAAAAGGTGAGCAGCAAAGGGAAAAAGGTGACCAGCAAAGGGAAAAAGGTGATCAGCAAAGGGAAAAAGCTGACCAGCAAAGGGAAAAAGGTGACCAGCAAAGGGAAAAATGTGACCACCAAAGGGAAAAAGTTGACCAGCAAAGGGAAAAAGGTGACCAGCAAAGGGAAAAAGGTGACCAGCAAAGGGAAAAACGTGACCAGCAAAGGGAAAAAGGTGACCAGCAAAGGGAAAAAGTGACCAGCAAAGGGAAAAACGTGACCAGCAAAGGGAAAAATGTGACCAGCAAAGGGAAAAATGTGACCAGTAAAGGGAAAAATGTGACCAGCAAAGGGAAAAAAGGTAACCAGCAAACGGAAAAGCTAACCAACTCACAGTAGCAGGTAAGTAATTCAGTTAGTATCACAGGGTAGAACAGATCCTGAAAGCGGATATAGCATAGTTCCGTATGATGTTACAGGTAATTCTGAGAGTATCGTAGGTATTTAGGATAATTCAAGTAACATAGGTGTTTAGAGTCACTCAGCTAGTATCACAAGAGGCTAGTTTCCAGGGGCAGGACGTATCATAGATGCATATTTTTCACAGGAAATTCAGCTAGTATCGGAGGGTATTTAAGCTAATTCAGCTGGTATTACAAGAGGCGGACTGCATCATAGAAGTGTATGATTTCACAGGTAATTCAGTTAGTATCGTAGGTATTTAGGCTAATTCATCTAGTATCACAGGAGGATAGATTCCAGGGGTTGGGTATAGCATAGTTTCGTATTTCACAGGTAACTCAGCTAGTATCGTAGGTATTTAGCATAATTCAAGTGTGATAGGTGTTTAGAGTAATTAAGCTAGCATTACAGGAGGGTAGGTTCCAGGGTCGGTTATAACGTAGTTTCGTATTTTACAGATAGTTCAGGTAATATCGTAAGTATTTGGGTAATCAGCATAGTTTCACAGATACTCGTGATAATTTCGATCAGAGATTTGTATCACAGCTATTTAAGGTAAATGCAGGTGATTCAGGTTGAATCAATGGTATTTGAGTCATTTTAACAGGTAATTCATCTAGTATCATTGATATTTTGGGGGCAAAACAGATAGAATCACAGTTTATCGTGCTAATTTAGAGCAGGAATTCGTATCAGAGCTAGTTAAGGTAATTTCACATGATTCGGGTAGTATCACAGGTATTTAAGTCATTTTAACAAGTACTTCAACTAGTATCACAGCTACTCATGGTAATATAGAGAGTAATTAGATTATAAACATTTCTCATCCAACGTTACAACAATTTATATACTTTTTTCTAAATCTTACAAACTTAGTATATGTTAAACAGTTATTGTACGATTCGGAGAGGGATAAACTGCATATTGGTTCACAAATTGAAAATCTTTACGTCAACATACCTTTATTTTAGTTCGTTGTAGATGTCTCTCCCCTTTTATCTAGCCTTGAGACTAGCACTAGGATTGCTCCTAATGGCAGGGTTACCACCTTCCCTTCCATCTTCTTCTTTCTTCATCAGGCGTCTGCTAGTTGCATACAAAGCACACGGATAAACTTCATTTTTAAGATTGTAGACTCACGAGAAAATCTTCATCTTCGACTTACATTCTCTTAAGCACTGTTTGTAATACTGTAATGTCCATATGCATAGGTAGTTATTCCATCCTCAGCAATAATTCTTTTATCATCAAAGGGATTCAATGCAATTTTATTCACTTGCACTGTGGTAACAGCATGCTTTCGTGATAGGATTAGATTCATGGGCGTTCTGATGATTTCACAGGTTTTAAGACAGTCTGTATAGCTGTCAAACGAAATGTACTGCTTAATAGCGCTACGTTTTATACCTTTAATCTTTTTTATCATTGAGCCTTGAATATCTAAGGCATACATCTTAGGACGTAGTCCAACAAAGCGTAGGATGATTTTGCTATTAGCCTCATCTTTAAATTTTCCCAATACCTTCTTGTTCTGAGTAGAGTGGCATATATGATTGACTGGGTAATCAGCTGTATCCAGATGCTCAAGAAAACGTAGCTTGTCCTGGTACACATCTTCAGTTGTTACACGATGAATGAATGAATCAGTGTCCATATACATAAGCTTCAGGTTTTCAGCTCCATAATAAGGCAACAACACGTCGTAATGGTAGTTATACATTAATGTCTTGGAGATGTCCAACACACTCATTCCAATGTATATAGGCTTGTTGAACACAATCTGACGAGAGGCCATATGTACAGCAGCTAGATTAGCAGCATATATCGTCCTGTCGATAAACATAGGCTTGGCGATCAGCTTCTCTAGAGTCTTCTCATTGTTCACCAGTCGTATATCCACACGGCTACGCAGGTTCTCCATAGTTTTTCCAAATATGGCGTTGTTAAAGAGCTTATAGAGATCCTTCTCGAAATCATTTGCAGCTTGTTGTCGTAGCCTGTTGTTAAATTCCACATAAGGTTTCAACCATCGAGACTGTCGGAATTGTAGCACACGATGGATTTTTGTTAGTCGTAGTCCATGACTAAGAGCCTGCTTCAAAGCCATGTAATGCACTACATACTTCTTTCGAGGTCCAAGATGAGGTATCAGTTTCTTTGTAGATGCTTCCAATGGCTTCATACACTCAGGCAGGAAAGGTAGATCGTTGTGTAGATTGTGAGGTTCTGCAGGATACTCGATATCAACTTCTAATATGTACCCATGAGGATCATCTTCTTGTAGTGTTTCTAAGTTGATTTCTTCAGACGAAACCCACTGAAATCCACCAAAAGGAAGGGCGTGACACATTGCCCACCCATATTGGTTATTGGCGTCCTCATATGTGATAAATTGGGTTGGTCTCGACGGATCAAACTTCTCCGTATAAGTGTTATTAGCCTCTGCATACCGATGGGAAACTTGACATAAACCTCCTCTTATACCTGATTCCACCATGAGTAGTTGATCGTAATCTTGTAACAGCTCCAGCATAATTCCTGTATACAACAACATGGCGTCCCATGTAAGTCCTGGAGAGGTAAAATAATGGGCAGGATCAACTTTGTGTGTTTTGAGGGTTTGCTCTCTGAACGTCTCAAAGACATCAGCTAGGAGTAGTACATCTGAGGTTTAGTAGAGATCGCTGTACTCTCCCAGGTTTCTCACATTAAACAGCTCCCATACATTTCTAGCATGATCGTAGTCAGTATCAGTAATTTCTTCTTCATTTAATCTATTGTAGAAAGAGTCCTTAGGAGGCAAGCAGGTCTCGTTCAGGGCATCCCATGACGTAACAAAATCATATGGAAATACACCCTTACGGGTCATCAACTTCAATTTGTCTTCTCCAAAGTACTTTAGTGTTTCAGGATATGAGGTTAGATTTTTTACCAACTTATCCAAGCTTGTACTGAGGAATCGGAAGCTGTCCACAAATCGAAGCTTTATTTCTCCTACATACTTGGTGAATGAGATATAGCTTTCTTCAGAGTTAGGAATTACCTCCACACGTTCACTTGTACAACCCAGCTCCTTAACAATGAAATGAGAGTCATATCCGCTAAGGTTATGCATGAAGACTGGTATATATTTAGGTGTTTTACAGGCTAAATTACATTCATTATGAAGACTTCCACGATATTCACCGCTGATGTGATCATGGTCGCGTACTTTATAGTTCTCTTCTGTAAAGGGTTTTCCACACAAGTAGCATGTCGTAGAAGACTCAAAATCCTTTTGCTCTTGATCCGTAAGTTTCAGAGGCTTAGCAGATTTGTATATATCATCAATCATTTTTGCAAGAGATGTCAGGTACAGCATAAACTTCTGAGCAGCATCAGCACCACGATACACATAGGGTTGCTTAGGAAGACCAGTTTCGAGATGTTCAACTCTGTATGTAGGCTTCACGTAAACACAGAAGCTCATTGGTGTGTGCTCTTGATAAGGGGTTGTATAGGAAGTTTCAGGATTGGGTGTACATGTATGGCATGGAGTGAGAATACTCTCAAAATCAGCATAGATGACATAAGGTACTTTCAGCATCCTCTCAACATTTTTAAACTGTACAATTGCTTTCTGCTTGCTAGGCATAACTACCCTTGCAACACCATGTTGAATACAGACGGCTGCATGTTCTTGTAGTTTTTCCAGTCCACTTCGTCCATATCGATTATCAAAATGTGTAAAACAGCGCTTGCAGGTATAAACACGTTCATTACATTTAGTTTTCTGGCGTCGAACGAGCTTCTCAAAATTGTTTATATACACGTAGTGATGTTTTCCACTGCTGTCATTCAATAGTAGCAGGTCGCGATGTTCAGCTAGTTCAATATCAGCAACCTTTATCGGATACACTTCATGCTTCTCATCCAGCCCGAAAACGTTAATAGACATCTTGTTAAGCTTCTCAAATTTAGGTATTTGAGAAAGCGGAGTAGGGTAGGAAACACAGCTGAAGTCGTACTTATCTTGAAGTTTCTTATATTTGCTCACACGCTGTGCATCCTTCTCAACGAATTTAGCTAATATAGAGTACATGAAACATAGCTCATCAGTTAAATTCTGGATGTTTATACACGCTTCTTTACTTCCAACAGATGACGGTAGTGGTATGTAGCTACTTCCTCGCAACGGATTGTACTTGTTGATACGAAGTCGAACTCCTTCCACAGCAAGCAAAGCCCAGCTGCTACCCTTAAGCTGAGACTCCTCCATTTCAGTCACCAATTTCTTGAATTTCCCTTCCAGTGTTAAGTCCAGATCTATTTCTAGGAAAACAGGATGATTCCTTGTTTTAAATGTTTTGTCACAGGTTTCTCCAATACTGTTAACAAATCGACACTCAGCCAGCAGATTAATTTTAACACTCTTATGAATGCTAAGCTCTTTATGCACAGCCTGGATTATCCGATGTTTTGCTTCATGCAGATACATATTCAGGTCCTTAGGTGATTCACATCGTATAAAATACGATTTCAATCGTCCTTCGAATGAAGTTTCGTATTCTTTCATATCACAGTCCTCCATTGTTGACAGCAGCTGATGTTTAGTTGGCTCCAATCTTCTTTTCTTCTGAGGACTGCTTATTTTACATATATCTTCGTGTCGCTGCCCCTTATAACCATCTTTGAATGTTACATTACAATGTTTACATTTGAAGAGCTTCTTGCAGCTCATCTGGTGTCTTCTCTTGTCATAACCTCGGAGGAACTTCTTCCCACATTTTACGCATGCATATCCAGTAGGCTTGGAATAATATCCTTATACGCTGAGTTATTCATCTTTATTCTTGATGTAATAACGTATTAATCACAGATCAATGAAATGTAGACCTCTTCACCTTGATACCACTTTAGAAAGCTGATTATTCTTGGAGAGAACACGATGTTAACACCTCAAGACTAATTAGCACAATGAAGTCCAACGCTCTAGATCACCATATTTATAGAGGGAGCACGAACCTTTTAGATCAATCATAAACTCGTTCCATAACCAGCTGTATATGATCGCTCAACGTGTATTAACCTCACGCCCAGAGTCAGGATGTTTATGACGTCACACCCAGAGACAGGATGTCTGGCAGTATCAAACACGTTTAAACTCGTCTAGTAACTACCTGTATATGTTGTCACACCAACAAGAGAAGTATTCCCACACGGTCATTCAGTCAGATGTTCCATTCAAAGCCTACCACCACCCATTACACCAAAGCTAATACAATCTCTATTATCAAAATACTTAAAAGTAAAGGCTTAAAAGGTAACGTAGAAGATTTTCCTGCTTATTTACTTAAATGTGTGTATATACTACATTAATTTCATGTTTTCATTCCCTTTTCAATTCTTCCTTTCCATCTTCTTCCAGAAAGACCATTACATTTCACTACAATCACGAGAAAAGCAATTTTTCCAGAGTTTCACAGATTCTAAGCTTCTAGAATCGAACCCGCTAATAGTTTTAATAAATGTATTTTTAGTAATTTAGCTCCCTCGCATCAGCATCTACCATTTAATCTTTACTCGAACCTGATAGGATTCATAGGCTTGAAGATATATGAAATCACCCCTTCGGGATTCGATCTGAGTACTTTAACGTACGTTTTGTCATGATAACGATATTTAGGGACTAGGTACTCTGTTTACGGTTTACTTGACGTGTCTATATAAATTAGATTACGAGTTATTAAATTTGCAAGTAAATTTCATTAAATCGGTATTCGAACCCAGAACACCAGGAACAAAATAATTTATAATATTAGCTTGACATGTTAAACAAAGCTGCGTGCAGTTACCCTATCAATCTAAGTGATATATTCTAGTGTACAGAGGAAAATTAAGGAACTCATTAAAAGATGGGGAATCGAACCAAGCACAACTGATTGACAATTATATACAACATTAATTACCTATTATAATAGCTATCAAATATGCTTTGGTTCATCCCTCTATCTCTCTTAGTTTCCGAGATAATGAAGATTTAAAATTAAGAATCGAACTCAGGACACCAGATCCCCAAATATAGATCCGCAAGAAACTACCTATTGATATAAATGTAATAAAGTTTATTTGACGCCTCTATCTTAAGTAGTTTAGGAGTTATTAAATTTATAATTAAATTACATTTTATCGGTATTCGAACCCAGAACACCAGAAACAAAATTATTTATAAAATTAGTTTGCTATGTTAAAAAGAGTTGTATACAGTTACGCAATCAATCTAAGTGATATATTCTAGTATACAGAGAAAAATTAAGGAAATCGTTTAAAAATCGGGATTCGAACTAGGGAAAACTGATTAAAAATTATATACAGTATTAATTACACATTATAACAGCTATCAAACATGCTTTGGTCCATCCCTCTACCTCTCTTAGTTTCCGAGATAATGAAGATTTAAAATTAAGGATCGAACCCAGGACACCAGGTATCCAAGTGTACATTCAGAAGAAACTACCTAATGATATAAATGCAATAAAATTTATTTGGCGTCTTTATCTTAATTAGTCTCTGAGTTATTAGACGTTGAATTTGTAATTACTCGTGGGATTCGAACCCAGGCATCCCGGACAACTCGGATTAATATCTCAAGGACGCGGCGCATTCCAAAGAATTGATTGGTTTTTATCCCATTGTTCTATCTCTTTTCTTTCAGGAGATATAAGCGATTAATCAGTAGGGTAGAATTGAGAGTGGGGTCAATTAGTAGGAGGGGGGGCTAATTAGCATATTAATTAAATTCCTTGCATATTAATTGATCTAGAACTCTAATCTAAAGATTTTCAATTTGTGAACCAATATGCAGTTTATCCCTCTCCGCATCGTACAATAACTGTTTAACATATAATAAGTTTGTAAGATTTAGAAAAAAGTATATAAATTGTTGTAACGTTGGATGAGAAATGTTTATAATCTAATTACTCTCTATATTACCATGAGTAGCTGTGATACTAGTTGAATTACTTGTTAAAATGACTTAAATACCTGTGATACTACCCGAATCATGTGAAATTACCTTAACTAGCTCTGATACGAATTCCTGCTCTAAATTAGCACGAGCACCTGTGATACTATCTGGTTTGCCCCCAAATATCAATGATACTAGATGAATTACCTGTTAAAATGACTCAAATACCATTGATTCAACCTGAATCACCTGCATTTACCTAAAATAGCTGTGATACAAATCTCTGATCGAAATTATCACGAGTATCTGTGAAACTATGCTGATTACCCAAATACTTACGATATTACTTGAACTATCTGTAAAATACGAAACTACGTTATAACCGACCCTGGAACCTACCCTCCTGTAATGCTAGCTTAATTACTCTAAACACCTATCACACTTGAATTATGCTAAATACCTACGATACTAGCTGAGTTACCTGTGAAATACGAAACTATGCTATACCCAACCCCTGGAATCTATCCTCCTGTGATACTAGATGAATTAGCCTAAATACCTACGGTACTAACTGAATTACCTGTGAAATCATACACTGCTATGATGCAGTCCGCCTCTTGTAATACCAGCTGAATTAGCTTAATTACCCTCCGACACTAGCTGAATTGCCTGTGAAAAATATGCATCTATGATACGTCCTGCCCCTGGAAACTAGCCTCTTGTGATACTAGCTGAGTGACTCTAAACACCTATGTTACTTGAATTATCCTAAATACTTACGATACTCTCTGAATTACCTGTAACATCATACGGAACTATGCTATATCCGCTTTCAGGATCTGTTCTACCCTGTGATACTAACTGAATTACTTACCTGCTACTGTGAGTGGGTTAGCTTTTCCCTTTGCTGGTTACCTTTTTTCCCTTTGCTGGTCACATTTTTCCCTTTACTGGTCACGTTTTTCCCTTTGCTGGTCACCTTTTTCCCTTTGCTGGGGACCTTTTTCCCTTTGCTGGTCACGTTTTTCCCTTTGCTGGTCACGTTTTTCCCTTTGCTGGTCACCTTTTTCCCTTGCTGGTCACCTTTTTCCCTTTGCTGGTCACCTTTTTCCCTTTGGTGGTCACATTTTTCCCTTTGCTGGTCACCTTTTTCCCTTTGCTGGTCAGCTTTTTCCCTTTGCTGGTCACCTTTTTCCCTTTTCTGGTCACGTTTTTCCCTTTGCTGGTCACCTTTTTCCCTTTTCTGGTCACGATTTTCCCTTTGCTGGTCACCTTTTTCCCTTTTCTGGTAACGTTTTTCCCGTTGCTGGTCACCTTTTTCCCTTCCCTGGTCACCTTTTTCCCTTCCCTGGTCACCTTTTTCCCTTTGCTGGCATATTTTTCCCTTTGCTGGTCACCTTTTTCCCTTTGCTGGTCACCTTTTTCCCTTCCCTGGTCACCTTTTTCCCTTTACTGTCACGTTTTTCCCTCTTCTGGTCACATTTTTCCCTTAGCTGGTCACCTTTTTCCCTGAGCAGTCACCTTTTTCCCCTGAGCGAGTCACCTTTTCCCTGAATAGGTTACGTGATGAGCATGTCTAGAATTAGCGCTCTAACATTGACATGAAACATATTTCCATGAAGTTCTCGCCTAAAGTCGTTTTCAAGGTCTAGCATCTCCTATTCCCCATATCTCCTGTATATAAGTCCATATTCCTACTGCTTCACTATCTGTCTAGCCTACCGACTCTCCTCGTTTCCCTATACCTCTCATATAAACCATACTCTACTCCTCTACCTCTGTCTAGCCTAACACCACTCCCCGTATCCCCTACCTCTCATAAGCGCATTCCCCTCCTGCCCCCTGTCTATCTCTCCTTGGGTTCCTATCTAGCATATATAAAACACATTCTACCTTTAGCACCTGCCTATCCTAGCATTGGATTTCTTCGTTTACTCATCTCTCCTTATAAACGTCTACTCAACCTCCTAAGCCTAATATCTCTCCTCCTGTTCCTATATCCCTCATACATATAAACGCATACTCTAAACCTCTGTCTAGTCTAGCATCTCTTCCCGTATCCCTTGCCTCTCATAAAGCGCATTTCCCGCCTGCTCCTGTCTAGCTGAGTATCTCTCCTTGGGTTCCTATCTAACCTATAGAAAACACATTCTACCTTTAACAGCTGTCTATCCTAGCATAGGATCTCTCCGTTTTCTCGTCTCTCCTTATAAACGCATACTCAACCTCCTTAGCCTAATACCTCTCCTGGTTTTCCTATATCTCATATAAACCATACTCTACTTCTTGACCTCTATCTAGCCTATCATCCCTACCCCCTGTTCCTTAACTGTTTCATATATAAAGACAAGCTCTACCCTTCAACTCTGTCTAGCCTAACACCTCTCCTCCTGTTCCCTACCTCTCTCATACAAAAGACATACTCTACCCTTCAACTCTGTCTGGTCTAACACCTCTCCTCGTTTTCCTATACCTCTCATATAAAGCATACTCTACTCACAACCACTGTCTAGTCTAGCACCTCTCCCCATATCCCCTGCCTCTCATAAAGCGTATTCCCCCTCCTGCCCCCTGTCTAGCTGAGTATCTCCTTGGTTTCCTATCTAACATATATAAAACACATTCTACCTTCAACATCTGTCTATTCTAGCATAGGATCTCTCCGTTTTCTCGTCTCCTTATAAACGTATACTCAACCTCCTTAGCTTAATACCTCTCCTCGTTTTCCTACACCTCTCATATAAACCATACTCTACTCTTCAGCCTCCGTCTAGCCTAGCACCTCTCCAAGTATTCCCTATCTGTCTCATATACACCGCATTCCCCCTCCTTCTACCACTGTCTAGCCCAGCATCAGCCCTAGTATTCCCTATCTCGCCCATATAAACGCATTTTCCTCCTTGAACCGTCGCATCTACCCTCGTTTTCTCTATCCTTTCCCATATAAACGCAAAAAACTGCGCTCGAATTCCTCTATATACCCTACTCCGATTCTTGTACACGCTGAGCTTCAGTAGCACATTAGAGCGATGTGGTCCTCGGTTTTCAGGTTGGGGTATCACACTTCCCGATTCTTATACACGCTGAGCTTCAGTAGCACATTCGAGCGATGTGGTCCTCGGTTTTCAGGTTGGGGTATCACACTTCCCGATTCTTGCACACGCTGAGCTTCAGTAGCACATTCGAGCGATGTGGTCCTCGGTTTTCAGGTTGGGGTATCACACTTCCCGATTCTTGCACACGCTGAGCTTCAGTAGCACATTCGAGCGATGTGGTCCTCGGTTTTCAGGTTGGGGTATCACACGTCCCGATTCTTGCACACGCTGAGCTTCAGTAGCACATTCGAGCGATGTGGTCCTCGGTTTTCAGGTTGGGGTATCACACTTCCCGATTCTTGCACACGCTGAGCTTCAGTAGCACATTCGAGCGATGTGGTCCTCGGTTTTCAGGTTGGGGTATCACACGTCCCGATTCTTGCACACGCTGAGCTTCAGTAGCACATTCGAGCGATGTGGTCCTCGGTTTTCAGGTTGGGGTATCACACTTCCCGATTCTTATACACGCTGAGCTTCAGTAGCACATTCGAGCGATGTGGTCCTCGGTTTTCAGGTTGGGGTATCACACTTCCCGATTCTTGCACACGCTGAGCTTCAGTAGCACATTCGAGCGATGTGGTCCTCGGTTTTCAGGTTGGGGTATCACACTTCCCGATTCTTGCACACGCTGAGCTTCAGTAGCACATTCGAGCGATGTGGTCCTCGGTTTTCAGGTTGGGGTATCACACGTCCCGATTCTTGCACACGCTGAGCTTCAGTAGCACATTCGAGCGATGTGGTCCTCGGTTTTCAGGTTGGGGTATCACACCTCTCGATTCTTGCACACGCTGAGCTTCAGTAGCACATTCGAGCGATGTGGTCCTCGGTTTTCAGGTTGGGGTATCACACCTCTCGATTCTTGCACAAGCTGAGCTTCAGTAGCACATTCGAGCGATGTGGTCTCCGGTTTTCAGGTTGGGGTATCATACCTCTCGATTCTTGTACACGCTGAGCTTCAGTAGCACATTCGAGCGATGTGGTCCTCGGTTTTCATGTTGGGGTATCACACCTCTCGATTCTTGCACAAGCTGAGCTTCAATAGCACATTCGAGCGATGTGGTCCTCGGTTTTCAGGTTGGGGTATCACACCTCTCGATTCTTGTACACGCTGAGCTTCAGTAGCACATTCGAG